>BQKN01001079.1:348783-374648 GCA_022839385.1 Asparagus kiusianus | reverse complement strand
TAGCATAATGCATGTGCTCGGCATGGGATAGTACATGTTTTAAGTTTTAAATTTTTTATTGAATGGTAGAACTATGTGTTAATAAATAAATTTGTGTTTAAAAAATACATGAATTAATTATTATTGTGTAGTTATTGTAATTGAATGTTTTTCTTATGATGATTGGTCAGTGTTAACTTTTTTCTAAATAAATCCCCAAATCTAAATTGTCCTTAAATAAAACTGTCAATTCTATAAGTTCCTGAAATATGCCCATTCAACTTGAAAGTTGTTAACTTAACTCTGAATTAGTTAAGCTGCATTAATCTTGATAGCTTTTTCCTGATGTTCCTAAATAATTACACCTTATACCTGCAACATGTTGTAATAGTTACTTCTCATTATAATTATGTAATAGGGTAAATTACACTAAACCCTTATGAAGTTTTAGCCTATCTAAACTTTTAAAATTACATTGACTTTTTTGTTTCAAAGAAGACCCTAATAAATTACTGAATTTTGTAGATAACCCCTATAATTAGAACTAGAAAATGGCATACAAAAGCATTTTGAAAGTTATTGGGGGTTTAGTGTAATTTATCTAAAAGATATTGATGGATTTCTACAAAGTTATTAGGTGTTTAGTGTGATTTTAAAAGTTCATAGGGTTTATTTACTACAAAATGCTTAAAAGATTATGAGGGTTTACTATATTTTACATTATTTAATATTATAGTTCTTAGTTCAAGTAATACTATTAAAATAATAATACAATCTATATACTATAAAATATTTATATAATTTATTTTTTAATTATGCTCTTAAATAATTTAGTATTATAAATATTTTATAAATTTTTATTATACTATAATTAACAATTAATAGTACAATTATTATTATTAAATATTTTTTTTCTAAAAATGTTAGCTTTCAATCATGATCAAGTATAGATTATTCAGTAATAATCTTTGAGAAAATCCTCTTAAAATAATATTAGATTATTTAATTAATTTATTAATAATATAATATTAAATAAATAGTGTAATTTATAATTTATGTGATATTATTAAAACAATCACACTATTTAAGCGATTCAAAATTTATTCTATTTATTTTATTACTCACTAAATTATGGTATAATTCTTAATAGTATTTAGTAATATATTATTCTATTATTCTATTTATACTATTATTTTAATTATTTTAATATAATTCATATGTAATTATTATAATAATTAAATTAGTTGTTGTGCGCAGCGGAGCTCGAAAACCAAATAGTGCACGATAAGACAACGAGAAAGATCACAACCAAACACAAGCACAAATCACAAATCACAGCAAGATAACGAATTTACGTGGTTTGGCAAGTTGCCTACGTCCACGGGGCAAGGAGGTGGGAGTTATTACTATTAGAGATGAAGAAAAATACAAATAAGGTTTAAAAATCACTCAAAGCCCTAAAACAAAGCTCTCTAAATCTCTCACAATTCTCCTACAAAACGATGCACAATACTCTCTCAAGAGTCTGCTCAAATCGTCCTTACATAACCCTAAAAAACGTGTTTAGGGTTATATATCAACTCACAATGAAACGGATCAGAAAACAGAATCAGGCCCAAACCCTTTATGCGGTCGACCGTCGAAACAATCGTGCGGTCGACCGCCAAAAGTCCATAGACCAAATCGCCTACAAGTTTTTGGCGCGGTCGACCACAGAACCCATCGGGGTCGATCGCCAAAAATCCAAAGACTAACCCTATCATGTGCACGTTCGCGGTCGACCGTCGCGCCATGTGCGGTCGACCGTGAAGCTTCCAAAATGCCTCCTGCTTGTTTTCTCCTAAACTTCGTCGCCATTTCTACAATTCTCCACCTCGGCAAACATTTTACCAAAAACTGAACCGACACCAATACCAACCAAACGTCCCACTTATTGCGTCCAGGATGCCATAAAATCAATCCATGACAAGGGACTCAATCCACAACAAGTCAAGAACTAAAACGAGAGTTCAAACAATCCTCACTTATCGAAATCAACTAATCTAACCGGCTGCATCTAAAAGGCTATATATGTATCCTCCTACCCAAGGAATCAAGCCTTGTGCAGTTCACCAAAATGGCCTCCAAAGGCCTCAACATCGAAGAATGTTTAATAGCTCCAAACAATGACCAAATTTCACACCTGAAACAACTTTGGCCAACATATCCGCAGAGTTGTCCTTCATGTGGATCTTCTCCAACATGACTTCTCCATCATCCAAAACATTACGAACAAAGTGGAATCTGACATCAATATGCTTCATGTGTGCATGATAAATCCGGTTCTTTGCCAAATAGATAGCCGACATGTTATGACAATATACCCGAATGGTCTCATGTGCAATCCCCAAGTCATCCAACAATCCATGCAACCATAAAGCCTCCTTAACAGCTTCAGTCACCGTCATATACTCCGCCTCTATAGTAGAGAGAGCCACTGTAGACTGAAGTGTACATCTCCAACATACTGGTGCTCCTGCTAATGTAAACACATATCCTGAAGTAGACCGACGCTTGTCAAGACCCCCCTCCCCCCCCCCACATAATCATAATCCACATAACCAATGCAATCCTGCCTAATTTTCTCATTCTTCTGAAAAACTAACCCAACATCCACGGTACCTTTGATATACCGTAGAATCCACTTCACGGCCTCTTAATGACTCTTCTCGAGGTCGTGCATGTACCTCGATATCATGCTCACGGCCTGTGACAAATCTGATATCGTACACACCATCGCATACATTAAGCTACCCACCGTACTGGCATATGGAACATTCGACATGTAATCTTTGTTCTCAGCTGAAATAGGTGACATATTAGCAAAAAGATTGAAGTGGGAAGCTAATGGAGTACTCATAGCCTTTGCATTACCATCAAAGTTGAATTTCTTCAACATCTTCTGCAAGTAACTCCTCTGTGTAAGCTTCAATCTCCCCTTCACCCTGTCTCTCTCAATCTTCATACCTAATATCTTCTTAGCTTCTCCAAGATCTTTCATCTTAAACTCGGATGACAGCTCCTTTTCAACTTTCGAATAGCCGATGAATTCCTGGAATCAATAAGAATATCATCAACATATAATAACAAATAAATATACTTACCATCCTGTAGCTTGTGCATGTAAACACATGGGTTATATAGGCTCATCGTGTATCCATGACCAATCATGAAGCTGTCGAATCTCTTGTACCACTGTCACGGCGATTGCTTCAAACCATAAAGAGACTTATTCAGCTTGCACACCAAATCTTCCTTTCCTACAGCTTTGAATCTTAATGGTTATGTCATGTAAATCTCCTCATCTAAATCTCTATATAGAAAGACTGTTGTAGGCGTATAAAACTGCCTATAGGTCTCCACGAACAGCTCCGCATTAAGAAAAGATGAGGAATATCACTATCCAAGTCACAGAGGTTTAACCGACGTCGACGAACGGTTGAAGCGAATCGACGGACTACACGAAGCAATAGAATTTCGGAATAACGAAGATACGGACTGATCGGGAGCCCCGCGACGTTTACAAAAGGTACAATACCCTTCGTGTTTCGGTTATTCCGCGAACAATCTGGCGACCACAGTGGGAGCCGACGATCTCGCTGCCGAGATCGAAGAGTCGCAGCCGCGGATCTCAATCCCGGTCATGGAGGAGGTCGAATACGAGTTCGACCAGCAGAAGTTCGAGGAATACCTGTCGTCCTCGTCCGGATCTACCTCCCCCCGTAAGTCCAAGAAGTTCTCTGCCAGGAGAAAAGCTCGTTGGTATGAAGATGTTGAAAACACCAACGAAGATCTCGCTCCGTTGGATGCCAAAGTCGCATCGGGTGAGATTCCTCCAACTCCCAACCAGGTCAGATCTGCTCTGGCCAACCCTTCCGTCACAGAGGGCGTGGTGACTCTCTCGAAGAGAGCCCGCCAAAGGCAACGTCAACGCCTTGCGAAACAATTCGTAAAGGCAATAGAGTCTGTTGACAGGATCCGCTACAACGCGGATCTGAAGAACAAGAGAGGCAAACAGCCTTAACAACAGATGAACGACGCCTCTTCCAAGCCGCCAACAATGGAATGGGTCCGTGTCAAACGGAATCGTTCGACGCTGGAGGAGCCATTTGCAAGCGCCACGCACTATCAGCACAGGCACGGGCTCAAGTCGAAGAAGCCCGTAGAAAGCTGCAGAAAGAGGTGGCCAAGAAACCGCCACCAACTCGCAAAGTTTGGAGGCCGAAGTCTGAAGCGGCGGTTCAGACCAAGGAGCAGCAACTGCAGCCTTCGAAAGTGCAACTTCCGGCGAATCAATCCAAACCGCCGATGATTTCCACAACTGCTCCGGGAGATCCCGCAGGACCATCCCAGAAAAGGAAGTCAGTCTTGGAGCGCCTCGGTTCACTTCCCGAGGAGCGAAGCAAAGCTCCAATCCAAGAACGTTTGGGCCCACTAAGAAAGCCCCGAACGAATCAACATGCTGGGGGTCGCCGTAACCCTCAACATGACAAAGAAATCGTGGCACCCAAGGGCACTACTTTGCGCATTGAAGTTCAGGAGCCCGTTGAGAATTCACGCCCACAAAGGCGCGTTTCGAGGCGCGTGACTCTCGAAAGCCCGAAGAAGGTAGTTCGCTCTCAGAAGGAAACGTTATCGTCTGATGATGATTGCGTTATACCTGAGAAATCGTGCCAACACACGATAGGTTGCTCCGACTTTCAAACGGACGAGTTGTACTATCGTGCTGGGGGTACGAGCAAAGCCAGGAAGAGAAGTCCTCGAAGGCTAGAAACTCAGTGCCCTTGTTCAAAGCTCATTCGGGCGGTACTGTCTGAGTGTAACTACATCAAGGCAGTCCCCGAGAGAGTTTCAGTGTTCGAAAGGCTTAGTACCGAAACGCCAAAACCAAGGCATAGGCGTTTCCGACAAAGAAGAACGGTGGTCGGTGATGGAGAATTTTCGAGGGTCACCGCCAATATGACCAGCAAGGGAACATCGGCTCAGGACAATCCCGAGACGATTCCAGAGGTGCCCCGACGTGTAACTCGTTTGCAGTCCGGAGCTATCATTCGTGCAACATATGGTAGGGTTCGGACAAGATTATCTTCAGGAGATGAAGAATCAGATGCCGGCTCGGCAGTTGCATCTGACAATACCATATCCAGCGAAGGACAACCCCGTGAGTCATTCATGATAAGCGCGGAACAAGTGGCCAAGATGCTCGAAGAAGCCATGGCCAAACAACAGGAGAGCTTTAGGTTCGAAATGCAGATGGCCATGCAGAATATGAGAGAAATGCATGAGCAACAAATCCAGGCACTGACGAACCAGCAAGGTGAACCAAGCCGCCTTAACCAGGTCGTTCAGGAAGATGAGCACACGGATACGGATGAAGCTCGTAATGCCAACAATCCTCCCGTCAATGCAGGGGGTGGTAATGAGAATGCTAGTCACAACGCCACGCTTCCACCTCAGAATCGTGCTAACGAAGATACATGTGAAAGTTTAAAGATCAAAAACCTCGAAAGCAAGATCAATACATTGATTTCCGCTCAAGAGGTGAAGAAAACGGGAATTCCTTGTCCATACCCAAGAGAATATGAATCAATCCCGTATCCGACGAAGTTCAACCTAATCAACTTTACGCCATTTGATGGGAAGGGTTCACCCACTCAGCATGTGATTTACTTCAAATCACATTTGGGGGTCATCTCTGGCAATGAGCCTCTGATGGTACGGTCCTTCGTTGGCACTCTTCGCGGAGCCGCATTCGATTGGTATCACCGCCTCAAGCCAGGTAGCGTGAACAGCTGGGACGATATGGAGACTAAGTTCCTCACCAATTTCTTCGACGACGACACCGAGATATCTATCGGATCGTTGCTGGACGAGAAACAGAAAGACGGGGAGTTAGTCGACACCTTCGTCAAAAGGTTCCGGAACAAGGCGATAGCACCGTCCAATGGGGATAGCACCGTCCAAAACATGGAAGGATCTGAAGGTCCGAGGGGAACAAGCCGAGCGATTCCTCAGAAGGAAGAAGGCGGAGAGAGGCCAGCAAGCGGCGAATGCTCCAACGCAGAATTTCAACCCGAGGGGGAAAGGTAAGGCACATGCTAATGCAGTTGATGCTAACCAAACTTTTCAATTGCAACCTCAGCAACAGCAGCAGCGACAACAATAGCCTCAGAAGCAGAAATCTTCGGAGCCAAGATTTTCCAAAGTTTACTCCTTCAAAGATGATGAAGTTCCCGGCATCTTCAAATACTTGTTGGAGAACAACAAAATCCAGCTGCCGACGATCATAGATCAAGAAGGGGCCAGCAAAGTGACGGATTCGAAGTACTGTGCGTACCATAGAGCGGTCCATCACCCTACGAGGTCATGCTACCACCTCAAGGATAAGATCCAGGCGTTAATTGACGTAGGGGTCATAACCCCGAAGCCTGCTAAGAATGTAGGAGCAAATGCAGTGTCAATCAGCTTTGGATCGGTGCCCACAACATGCCAAAACACGTCACCAAGGTAGGAATGAAGACGGTGAATGATAACCCACATGGACAGCGCCAAAAAGGACTTGTGCCGCACACAGCCCCGAACGGCGAAATCCTCTGGGTTCATCCGGATCTTATTGAAGATGAGCAGTGGGCGACTTCCTCGAAAAGAAAGGGTAAAGGCAAGGCCTGTAACGCTACTTCCGCAATCTTCGAAGAGGATGGTGATGAAGCTCCTACCTTCCCGCTCTCCGAAGAAGAACAAGAAGTGTTTGTCACTAGAAGCGGAAATCAATACCACTTTAACTATCCGTCACCTAGTGATCAGTTAGCTGAGCAGGGGGTGACTAAATGGGGACCAGTCAAAACTCTCACAGAGCTGGGGGTGATTGCAGTTCCTAAACCGGTTGAGGAGGCTCGACGACAGCCGGTGGATAAGCAGAAAGAAAAGAGACCCCAAGAGGTGCAGAATCCGAAGCAGTCTCGTTTCAATCGTCCGATTGGAAAAGATAAACCGGAGAGCTCAAAAACTCTGCGTATTTTCGATATTATGGCTCAATTAGCCAATATCCCAGCGCGGATAACGCTGTATGAGTTGCTGCGGTTGTCCAAGGAGACCAGGAAAGCCTTACAAGAGGCCTTGGCCGATTCAGAAGCGTTCCTCACTCGGATCAAGCTGGCACCTGAAGAGCCAGAACTGTTAGCTCAACAATGCAATGTAGCGGCTAAGAACCTTCCCTGCATTACCTTCACCAAAGAGGACATGCAGACGAAGAATTCGAATCATGATCGACCCCTATACTTCATCGGGTACATTGGCTCCAGCGAAGTCAACCGAATCCAAGTGGATTCAGGTTCCGCTGTGAGTATTATGCCGCTTCGCCTGATGCATAGCCTCGGCATTCCAGTTAGCAAATTGGCGTCTACAGGCACTGTCATTTACGGATTCAACACCAGCGGGTCAAGGCCTTTGGGAAAGATCCGGATAAAATGTCAGATGGGTGATCTGAAGACGGAGGTCACGTGTTACGTGATTGATGCCGAGACATCATATAACTTACTATTGGGTCGGCCTTGGATCCATAGTAACGTTATAGTTCCCTCCACCCCACATCAGTGTCTGAAATATGTCGACACTGAGGGGAGGGTCAGGACGGTGGTCGTGGATAAGCAACCATTTAAAGGGTTTAAGAATTATTTCACCGATTCTCTCCTTTATGGTAACGAATCCGATACTGAACCATCGGTCCAGGGCACGGACAGCGGAGAAGAAGCTGATTCCGAAGCCGGATTCGATTACAATGGAGGTTTTGTTTTAAATGACATTGTACCCTTTGTAATCAATCTTGACGACGAACAATCGTCAGATGGCAGTTGTAACTGACAACTTGCCAATATCGAAATAAATGATGATTTAGAGTACTCACTGTCTCTTGATGATGCGATAAAGGGATTATACGATAATCCCGATTTACATACGCCACTCCGATCGTCTTATGTAACAAAGAAACACCTCCAGCATTCTTTCAGAACAACCCTGATCGTTCCTGCCAAAATAGGAGGCGAAAAAGAAGTGATTTACGGTAAAGGAGAGAATTTTCCGTTGCCAGATCATTTCCTAAGAGAAGATGAGGATGAAGACAAACCTGGTCGACATTTATCTAAGTATAGTCCGGAAGCGCGCAAGCTCATGGAAAGACAGGGATACGATTTCGCACTCGGAGAAGGATTATACTTCGATCGAGGTTCCCGAATTCCAGCCAAAGCAGCATATGTACCAAAAGGGAAACCGGATGATTATTATCGTCACAAAAGAGGCTTAGGCTACGTCTCCTCGTCTGATGATGAATGTGGTTGGCAAATTATCGATCAAATTGCTAACAAAGCTAAGGATGGGTACTTGTCAGATTCCTCAGAATGAGACTCCGATACAAGTTTGGGGGAAGTATTTAAAGCCCTAATGACGAACATGACTACAGCTGATCCATCTACGATGGAGGACGACGATCAAATGCCAACGTGGGAAGACCCATGGGTTCATCACCTGAACATGCAGTATGGCAATTATACTTTGATGGTGCTTCGAGAGCAGTTAATAAGGCAGTAACCACCGGATGTCCTAAAGTCACCTACGGAGTTGGAGTTGTCTTAGTTTCCCCGGGGAAGCATGTGATGCCTCGGGCTTATTCATTGACAGATCCGTGTTCCAATAACGTAGCCGAGTACAACGCTCTCCTCATTGGACTCAGTTTCGCCAAGGAGCTGGGGGTCGAATATCTAAAAGTTTTTGGGGATTCTCAATTGATAGTCAACCAAGTCCGTGAAGAGTATGAAGTCAGGAACCAAGACCTGATCCCATACCATCAGGAGGCCATCAAAATGGCAGATTCTTTCGAAGAATTCTTTATTGAATACGTCCCTCGTCTCCAGAACGCTTATGCGGATGCACTGGCAGCACTAGCGGTATCACTTACGCAGCCACCCGAAACTGAACTGCTAGTCACAGTAAGATCACATCAACTCTGCATACCCATATACAATATGGATGCCGAAGAAGAAGATGACAAGAACATAAACGCCAAGGAGGTGAACTCAACTCAAATCGGGTCTGAGTCCCGAGATTGGCGTTTTCCTATTATTGACTACGTCCGATATGGTATTCTTCCAGAGGATGTAAAAGAAAGGGAATCAATCCGCCGAAGAGCACCAAGGTTCTTCTATAATACTGAGACCCGTACATTATACCGTCGAGGGTATGATGATTTGCTACTCCGATGCCTTTCGAACGAAGAAGCAGAAGAAGTTCTTAAGGAAGCACACGAAGGAGAATGCGGTGCGCATCAGCCTGGTCCCAAACTGTATGATCGCATCAGGAGAATGAGATATTTTTTGGCCAACAATGGTTCGTGACGCAATCGAATACGCCCGAGGATGTCACGCTTGTCAAGTACATGCAAATTATATGTACCAACCACCGGAACGGTTACACACGTCAACCACGTCCTGGCCATTCGAGACATGGGGTATGGACATTGTCGGTCCTATTTTTCCCCCTTCAGTCAAAGGTGATCGATTTATTCTCGCAATCACGGATTACTTCTCAAAGTGGGCTGAAGCAATTCCGCTTAAAGAAGTGAAGACGAACAACGTCATCAATTTCATCAAGCACCATGTCATATACCGACACGGTGTGCCAAGACGGATCATTCATGACAACGGTCCACAGTTCATAAGCAACGCTTTCGTCAGGTTTTGTGACAAGTTTAAGATTCAAGATGTTTCGTCAACAGCTTATTATCCCGCTACGAATGGATTAGCTGAGGCTTTTAACAAGACGATCATTAAGATCCTGTCAAAGCTCGTGAAGACCAATAAACGAGACTGGGACGATAAACTCGGTGAAGCACTCTGGGCTTATCGCACCACTGTACGCACACCTACGGGAGCCACCCCGTATTCGTTGGTATACGGATGTGAAGCTGTGCTACCGTTGGAAATCCAAATCCCATCCATTTGGATCGCTTTCGCAACTGAGATGACGACGGAAGAGCAACATCAAAAACGTCTCGAAGAACTCGAAATGTTGGATGAAAGACACTTGGAAGCTCAACAACACATCGAGTTTTATCAAGCCAGAATATCTAGGGCTTTTAACAAAAGAGTCCGACAAAGAAGCTTCAAGGAAGGAGATCTGGTCCTCGCTGCTCGCTGACCGATAATCCTCAACTCCAAGAAGAAGGGTAAGTTTGAACCCAAATAGGAATGACCGTTTGTGATAGACACAGTCTACTCAAACGGCGCATATCGCCTCATTTCTCTAGAGGGCGTCATGCAATTAATGCCAATAAATGAGAAGTTCCTAAAAAAGTACTATCCCTAGTACATTCAGGATAACCCATTTATCGAGAAGTTCCTCGAAGAATATTCAACTTAATATTCTAGAGGATAACCCAAAATCATTTTTTCACCACCAAAATCTCTCACTGATCAATTTTAATTAACAGTGAGTCCACCAAAAGTGTCTTTCTGTTCTAAACCACCAACAATGTCCCCTCTTGATTCTTTCCATGAACAAGAGGCCTATTTTCAATTCAGAGCTTCGATAAACGAAAGAGCTCCTCTCTTTTCTCTTTGGTTAAACCTCTTCATGGTTATAACCAAAGTTAAAATTTTATTTCGATAAACGAAAAACTCATCTAGATAGCCGATCTTATAAAAGGTAAGCTTATTTAGATCTTCCGGATTCTCGGAGTGGAGATCCCACTTCTAGTTTCTTTCTTGCACTGGAAATAGAATATAAAATTCTTCCTTTTCAGAGTCAAGGAATAGAATATAAAATTCTTCCTTCCTTGTTCGGGGAATAGAATATAAAATTCTTCTTTCCCACATCAATCCTTTTCCAAGAATTTAGGATTCATCCTAGGAAGTTTATCCCGAATCCTAAGCAGGGATAAGTCTGCGCCTAACACGCGCTGCCGGTTTAGTCTTTCTCCGTAGAAGAAGACACTAGAGTTCTATTCTGGGGTATTTTATCCTGAAACCTAAGTAAGGATAAGTCTGCGCCTAACCCGCACTGCCGGTTAGTTCTTAACCGTTAAAAAAGGACACTCGCCCATATATTCAACATTGTGGCAGGTTGTTATTAATAACACCAAAATTCATGTCTTACACTCATGGGGAATTTCATCCTGAATCCTAAGAAAGGATATGCCGGCGCCTAACACGCGTCGCCGGTTTAGTCTTTTTCCGTAGAAAGAGACACCAGAATTCGATTCTGAGGTATTTTATCCCGAAGCCTAAGTAAAGATAAGTCAGTATTTAATACACGTTACTGGGTAGCCTATTCCCATAACAATGGCGAAGTCTATGTATTCGAAGTCATAGCAACAAGTCTCAGAGGATTCAATCTCTGAGCGCAACGTTACATGCGAACGGATTTAGACAATCCGCATGCTAGCCCGACTCAAACGGTAGTCGGTAAAGGCTAATCAAATCCGTTGAAGGCTGGGGGTTAGCCAAAAATCCTAAAGTTAACGCCTAACACGCGTCGCCGGGTAGCCTATTCCCGTAACAAATGGTAAAGCCTATGTATTCAACATCATAGCACAGAGTCTAAGGGAGTTCATTCCTTTAGCACAACGTCACATGCGGAACGGACTAAAACAATCCGCATGTAAGCCCGATTCAAACGGTAATCGGTAAGAGCATGTCAAATCCGTTGAGGGCTGAGGATTTGCCAAAAATCCTAAGTCAACATCTCATACACGTTGCTGTTTAGTCTTTTTACAGGAGAAAGACGAAGTCTACGTATTCAATATCGTAGCACTAAAAGGGTTAACTCTTTTAGCTTAACGTCACATGCGGAACGGACTTAAACAATCCGCATGCTAGCCCGACTCAAGCGGTAGTCGGTAAAGGCTTATCAAACCCGTTGATGGCTGAGAATTTGCCAAAAATTCTATAAATACGAGTCATTGACGCATCAATTCTATGGATTGGTCTCGTGACTCAAGTATCTGCCACGCTCCAATTCCTTAAGAGCTTAAACTGTGTATACTCCAGAAGACGTACGAGTATAAACTGTGTCGGACGCCGGACAACGTGTCACCAGGAAGCTCAAATGCCGGACAACGCGTTGTAAATGATGATTCAACGCCGACGACCGATGGTCAGTTCTATGTTGAAACAGCAAACCCGAGCTAAAAAGTCAGGAAATCGAGAATTGACTTCAAGTTCAAAATTCCGACAGACGGTCAGACAATAAATGCAGCACCGAAACCCTTACAGATATTCGACAAAGTACTGAATAGCCTGGAGGACTGAAGGAATCAAGAATAGAAGCCATTTCAAATATCCCGTCATAACCGATTGAAGGATGGGACAATCATATCCAAAGTATTTCAGACTCTTCTATAAAAGAACGAGGCTGAAATACTTTGGAGGGGGTATCTGTAGGCGTATAAAATTGCCTATAGGTCTCCACGAATAGCTCCGCATTAAGAAAAGATGAGGAATATCACTATCCAAGTCACAGAGGTTTAACCGACGTCGACGAACGGTTGAAGCGAATCGACGGACTACACGAAGCAATGGAATTTCAGAATAACGAAGATACGGACTGATCGGGAGCCCCGTGACATTTACAAAAGGTGCAATACCCTTCGTGTTTCGGTTATTTCGCGAACAACTGTCTTGACATCCATCTGTACCAAATCTAAATCCAGCTATGCCACTAATGCTAATAAAATTCGAATCGACGAATGCTTCACAATGGGTAAAAATACCTCGTTATAATCAACGCCCTCAAGCTGTACATATCCCTTGGCAACCAATCTGGCTTTGTACCTAATGTCCTCAATAGAAGATCCCTCTTTCTTTGTATATACCCACTTACAACCAATAGCTTTCTTTCCTTTAGGTAGCTTTGCAAGTTCCCAAGTGTCGTTCTTCTGAAGAGACCGCATCTCCTCCTCCATAGCTTCCCTCCACCTGATCAAATCAGAGCTAGACTCTGCCTCCTTGAATGTAGAAGGAACCATATCATCAACGACCTTCACTGATAAAGCATATGCAACCATGACATTATTGTATCTAGCTGGCCGACGAATTACCCTTCCAGGTCTATTTACTGCAATAGACTTCTGAACCTGACCCTGCTCCTGAGTCTCACCATGCACTGTATCCTCTAAATGTCCATCTGTCATCCCATCTCCTTCCAGTGCCACCTCTGTAGGAGCCTTAATGGATACAATGCTATCTAGAGTGGGTGGAGTCATATCATCCTTCACCTGCTATGATATCTCACTACTCTAGTCTTCCTCCACCTGCTGAGGAACTTGAGGCCTCATCATGTACGCTTCATTGAATGTGACATCTCTGTTAATAACTATCTTCTTATCTTGTGAATCCCATAACGTGAAGCCTTTAACACATTTTCTAAATCTCACAAAGACTACTTTCATCGCTCTTAGATTCAATTTTCCATCATTGACATGATAATAAGCAGGACACCCGAATATCTGAAACGACTCATAGTCACTAGCCACTGAACCAGACCAACGTTCCATAGGAGTCTTCCCCTATATCGCAGTGCACGACAACTTATTCACAAGATGGATCGCATAAACCAACGCCTCGGCCCAAAAGGATCTAGGCAATCCATTCTGTGTCATCATACATCGTACCTTCTCCAGCAATGTACGGTTCGATCTCTCAGTCATCCCGTGCTGTTGTGGTGTCTCTCGAACAGTGAAGTGTCGTCTAATGCCGTGATTCCGGAAAAAATATAGAAATGGATCACTCTTATACTCTCCACCGTTATCTGAACAAAGAGTCTTCACATTTCTACCTATCTGCAGCTCTATTTTATTCTTCCATTTCACAAAAATATCAAGGACTTCATATTTATGCTTCATTGTATATACCTAATTTCTCCTGGAATAGTCATCAATGAAAATGATAAAATAGTTAGCCCCACTAAGTGATGTGTGTTTGGAAGGGTCCCAAGCATCTGTGTGAATATAATCCAATATACATTGGGTGTTGTGAATAGCGGTGCCGAACTTGACTCTAGTCTTCTTTCCAAGTACACAATGCTCACCCAGCTCCATCATGTAGGTTTTCACACTTTTCAATAGCTCCTGTTTCACCTATGTCTGCAGAGGCTTATCACCAGTGTCCTCCTCTGTAGTGATAAAAGCTGTCAGACTCCTTGTAACTGTCTTACCCTTCAAGTAGTATAAGTTATTTTCCCAGACACCTCGCATCATCACCATAGAACCCTTTGTGACCTTCATAGTAGCATCCTCTAAGGTCACCCGATAACCTGCTACTTCCAAAGTACCAAGAAAAATAATGTTCTTCATTAACTGCGGTACGAACCTCACTTCTTTCAACTCCCTAACCACTCCGTCATGCTTCCTGATCCGGACTGAACCAATACCATCAATAAGGTATACGTGATCATTTTCCATAAGCACGACATCCCCACTTTCCAGCTCCTCAAACCTGGAGTACTAATCTCTCCTAGGACAAATGTGATATGTGGCTCCCTAATCCAACATCCATTCTGTAGAGCCGGCATAGCAAACCGACGGTAGTGCGGGACACAAATAGCCTAAAGAATATGAATCTGAATGTTCGTCAACAGCTTTTGCAACGTTCACTTCTGAAGCTTGTACAACTTTCCCCTTGTTCTTCCCGGCTTTGTCCTTCAACTTTAGGCAGTCGATCTTCCAATGTCCCTTTTCTTTACAAAAATGACATTTATTTCTACCAACGCTCTTATAGCCACCTCTATTCTTTGATTTTGAGCGGTTAATTTGGTGGCAGTTTGGACTACGGTCTTGAACTGCTAATGCATCTCCCGATATCTTCTCGGAGGATTCGCTATCACTCTTCCTCAATTCATAGTTCATCAATGCTGAGGTCACCTCCTTATGGCTAACAGTAGTTCTTCTATTGATCATAGTGAGAATAAACGTACCATAATCATCTTCCGGTAACGAACACAAAAGTAGCATTGACTTGTCTTCATCCTCAACCATGATGTCCACATTGGTCATATCTGAAAGTAACTTGGTGAAGTTATTTACATGCTCCCTAATGGAAACTCCCATCTTCATCTTAAATTGGTAAAACCTTTTTTTCAAGTGAAGCTGATTCTCAATGCTCTTCATAAGATACTTCTCATTGAGCATTTCCTACAATCTCTTCGCCGACGTCTCGTTCATCACATCATAAATAAGATTCGGCGTCAAGCATGACCGAATAAATCCACAAGTCCTACTGTTCATCTTCTTCCAAATCTTATCCTTCATGTCTTTAGGTTTCTCTTGTAACTCAAGAGTTTCCTCCAACTTCTGTGCATCTAACGCATCCATCACCTTGCACCTCCACAAACCGAAATTGATCTTTCCGTCGAACTTCAGAAAATCAATCTTAGTGTTATTGATGCTTAGACTCTATATCACCTTCGTAAGAGACGACTCCGATGTGCTTGCTTCTCCCATATTGTAGATCTAACTCTCTAAGTAAGAATCCTTCAGCAAATCCTTCGAACAAGCCCCAAGCCAAACCCGAAGTTCTGATATCACTTGTTGTGCGTAACGAAGCTCGAAATCCAAATAACGCATGACAAGACAACGAGAAAGATCACAACTAAACACTAACACAAATCACAAATCACAGCAAGACAACGTAGTCCATGGTTCAGCAAGTTGCCTACGTCTACGGGGCAAGGAGGGGGGAGTTCTTACTATTAGAGATGAAGAGAAATACAAATATGGTTACAAAATTACTCAAAACCCTAAAACAAAGCTCTCTAAACCTCTCATAATTCTCCTATAAAAAGATGCACAATACTCTCTCAAGAGTCTGCTCAAATCCTCCTTGCATAACCCTAAAAACGTGTTTAGGGTTATATATCAACTCACAATGAAACGTTTCAAAAAACAGAAACAGGCCCAAACCCGCTACGCGGTCGACCGCCGAACCCATCGTGCGGTTGACCGCCAAAAGTCTAGAGATCAAATCGCCTACAGGGTTTTGGCATGGTCGATCGCAGAACCCATCATGGTCGACCGTCAAAAATCCAGAGACCAACCATGCCATGTGCACGCTCGCGGTCGACCGCCCCACCATGTGCGGTCGACCGTGAAGCTTCCAAAATACCTCCTTCTTATTTTCTCCTGAACTTCGTCGCCGTTTCTACAATTCTCCACCTCAGTAAACGTTTTATCAAAAACTGAGCCTACACCAATATCAACCAAATGTCCTACTTGTTGCATCCAAGACGCCATGGAATCAATACATGATAACGGACTCAATCCACAATAAGTCAGGAACCAAAACGAGAGTTCAAATAATCCTCCCCCATCGAAATCAACTAATCCAACCGTCTACATCTAAAAGGCTATCTACGTATCCTCTTGCGTAAGGAAAGCCTCACGTAGTTCACCCAAATGGCCTCCAAAGGTCTCAACATTAAAGAATGTTTAATAACTCCAAACAATGACCAAATTTCACACCTGAAATAACTTTGGTCAACATATCCACATGGTTGTCCTTCGTGTGGATCTTTTTCTCAAATATGACGTCTCCATCATCCAAAACATCACGAATAAAATAGAATCTGACATTAATATGCTTCGTGCGTGCATGATAAACTTGGTTCTTTGCCAAATAGATAGCTAACATGCTATCACAATATACCCGAATGGTCTCCTATGCAATCCTCAGGTCCTCCAACAATCCATGCAACCACAAAACCTCCTTAACAGCTTCAGTCACCGTCATATACTCTGTCTCTGTAGTAGAGAGAGCCACTGTAGACTGAAGTGTACATCTCCAACATATCAGTGCTCCTGCCAATGTAAAGACATATCATGAAGTAGACCGGCGCTTGTCAAGACCCCCGCATAATCAGAATCCACATAACCAATACAATCCTACCTAATTTTCTCATTCTTCTGAAAAACTAACCCAACATCCACGGTACCTTTGATATACCGTAGAATTCACTTCACGGCCTCCCAATGACCCTTCTCGAGGTCGTGCGTGTACCTCGATATCATGCTCACGGCCTGTAACAAATCTGGTATCGTACACACCATCGCATACATCAAGCTACCCACCGCACTGGCATATGGAACATTCAACATGTAATCTTTGTCCTCAGCTAAAATAGGTGACATATTAGCTAAAAGATTGAAGTGGGAAGCCAATGGAGTACTCATAGCCTTTGCATTACCATCAAAGTTGAATTTCTTCAACATCTTCTGCAAGTAACTCCTCTGTGTAAGATTCAATCTCCCCCTCACCCTGTCTCTCTCGATCTCCATACCCAATATCTTCTTAGCTTCTCCAAGATCATTCATCTCAAACTCGGATGACGACTCCTTTTTCAACTTTCGAATAGCCGATGAATTCCTGGAATCAATAAGAATACCATCAACATATAATAACAAATAAATATACTCACCATCCTGTAGCTTGTGCATGTAAACACATGGGTTATATAGGTTCCTCATGTATCCATGACCAATCATGAAGCTGTCGAATCTCTTGTACCACTGTCACAGCGATTGCTTTAAACCATAAAGAGACTTCTTCAGCTTGCACACCAAATCTTCTTTTCCTACAGCTTTGAGTCCCAAGGGTTGTGTCATGTAGATCTCCTCATCTAAATCTCCATGTAAAAAGACTGTCTTGACATCCATCTGTACCAAATCTAAATCTAGCTTAGCCACCAATGCTAATAAAATCCGAATCGAGTGGGTCGAGTGGGTCGCTTGCTGACTCGACCTAGCAAGGAGGTCGATACGTACCGCCTTTCGAGCCGGCTAAAGGGATGTTGATCATCAAATCGTCCGAATGAGGCACTTAGATTGTCCCGAGGTGGTGAATTGATTAGATTATACATTAATGCGGGACACTTGTTAGTACTGATTAGAGATTAATTCTTAGTGTTTTAAGCAGCATAACATGTATACTTATTTTATAAATTATTTTATATTGTTTCATAAATTATTTTATTTTATTATTTTTAAACAAATAATAGTTATAACATTATTGATAATTATAAATTTTTAGGAAGATGACGAGATGCATAATTAATAAGAGGTTATATTTATTTAATGAAGGATTAATTAGAGATAATGACATCATTAGAATTTATCAAAATTTGAGAGGGCAAAAAAGAAGATTAAAAGTTTTAACACTCCAATCCTCTTTTTATAGTAGTATAGATATAGATATAGATATATATAGATAAATATAGATAGCTTAAGAGTAATTTTGGTTTGTAGCCTATTTAATATTATCATTATAGTGGATCCTCTAGAACACTATCTAATAGTAATGGACATTCTACTACTTTTAATTCAAATCATTAGTTGTTTTTGGATGAGTTTGGACCACTTACAACATTCTTATGAATTATACTTAATCCTGTTTTACACTCAAGAATCAAATGGAGCAATTTGAATCTTCTCCGTTACCAAAAGGTAGTGGGGGGGATCATCTCTTTTTTTTTCAACATGTAGTTGTTTAATTGATGGTTGTGAAGGATTGTGATCCATTCTAAGTATACACACTTAGCATACTCCATAAATTATGGATATGGATCTTCTCCACTACCACAAAATAAAGGAAAGACTATTACTTTAGCTACAATAGTTTATTTGCCTAATGGATTGTTATGATTCTTTCTAAATCTGGCAATCACCACACCTTCATGAGTTGCGCTCTTTTCTATTTTACGCTCGAAGATGAGTACCAACCACTCACTAAGCGAATCAGCGGTTATGATATATTAGTATTCTATTCACTAAGTTTTGATTGAGTATTTGAATCCATAAATTATATTAGTTCCTATTTTGCCCTCAAGAAGATAAACTACTCAATAGTTAAAATAAATATAGTGGAATCTCTATTATTTTTTAGTCAAAGATGGAGTTATAGGGGGCCAAAGGGATCATGACCCTCCTTGAGTAAAATTAAATTATAGAGTAAATATAGAGGGTAGTTAAAGTAATACACTTATCGAGGGTAAAATATATTAACATATATCTCTAAATAATACAGAACAAATTGAAAAAAGAAAGAATAGATCTGAATTTAACCTAAGATATGAAAGGGTTGCTTGGTAGGTCTTGTTGAGACAAAGAGAGGAAGAAGATGATGAATAGTGTCTTTTTTTTTTTTGCTTGTTACTTTGAGAAAAAACTTAGATAAGTTGTCTTTCAGTGGATGAGAAGGTTGCTAGAAATCAAAGGGATGTTTTGCCTTTGGAATAAAGACGGAGATTTGAAATTTTTTTTCTATTTTCTTTGGCTAAATAGCACTTTTTTTGTTTTTGCTTGTTACTTTGAGAAAAAACTTAGATAAGTTGTCTTTCAGTGGATGAGAAGGTTGCTAGAAATCAAAGGGATGTTTTGCCTTTGGAATAAAGACGGAGATTTGAATTTTTTTTTCTATTTTCTTTGGCTAAATAGCACTTAAATAACTTATACCTTTCACAATTTTGCCCTTATTTATCTTATCTTTTCTCTTGACATTTAAATACCCTATTTTTACATTACTTTGCACTTATATACCATATCTTTTATTCTTAACATTTAAATACCCTAATTTTAAAAGTTGCACATTGTTTCCATTTCTTAGTTAAACATTAGAATATTAAAAAGTAATCTTTTAAAATCTAACTAATAGATATAATGAAGTCTAAAATCATAAGAAAGCAAAAAAAATCAAATATATGTGTATGTGTGTGTTTTGTGTATGCATGTCTATCGTGTTTTTTAGAAACTAAAAGCGAATGTATATTTTTATGATTGCTATATTTTAATTTAAAAGATTATTTGTAGAATATTTTTTATTTGACTCGTTTGATTTTTTTTGAAGAAAAGATTTTATCATTCCAAATATCACTTGCATGAATGCACAAAAAAAAAACTTTTTTTATTTTTTTCTACAACTCTTCTTCAACTGACTTTGACCATTGCTATTATGTTTTAATACTAAAGATTAGTAGAATTATTTTTTTATTACTTTATTATTTTCTAACATTCAATATATATATATATATATATATATATATATATATATATATAAATAAGTTGATGTCCACCAAACTTCTTTGCCACACTTTTATTAATATAAAAAACATTTTCATATCATGGAAAAGAGACGCATCTAATGAGGGGGGTATAGATAAATAGTCATTTATTCTAAATTTACCTAACTAACCCCAAATAAATAATGGTTTTGTCCTAAGAATAACTACATAATGAGGGAATTATCTAGAAAGCCTTTAGTCTTATTTGGAGGTATATATAGATTTCCAAATAAAGTTTTGATTTTAATTTTTTTTGCATTTAATTAAGCCAGAAAGGTCAAATATTGAGAAGATGCCTTGTCCATCTGTCTCCTTGGCAGTATCCTTGAGACCTGATACTGATGACTCTCTTATTGTTAATGGAGATGCTAATCACTCTTACAAAATTTTTGATATATTTTATCAATCTAATTATTAGTTATTTGGACTCCACCGCGTTATTAGTAATGACGAGGATCCGAATCCGGGATTTGCGTTGGGGGTTAGGATTTGCGTTAGGGCCGGTTATAACTAGGGGACTATGGGGGTGTTTGGCAATCTGAAAGTGAATTTAAAATATGTAAGTTACTTTTTTTTGCAAATGACTTTTACATCCATGTCAACACGCAAGTGAAATACAGTGTTTGTTTGAAAAATTAAATTATTATCGAAAGTGCAATGTGAAGATGATGTGGCAAAATAAGATTAATTAGAAAATATAATTAAAATTATTTAATTAAATTAGTTACCTTTTTGTCACTTTCATGTGACTTCACCATTTTTTTAGGGGAAGTCAAAATTGCATTAAATCTTATGTGGCAACATTCTTACATCTCACTTTCATAACCACTTACATGAAAACAAACACATTAATTGTTAAATGAAAATAACTTTCTCACTTTCATCTTTCACTTGCATGCAAACAAACACCCCCTATAGTTTCATTTAATTATTAGTTTCACCGTAATCCTAACCCCAATCCTAACTCTAACCCTAAGTCAACATCCAACTTGATTTCCAAGTGGCGAAAACGCAAAAACAATTGTTGTTAAAATACCGTCAGACTCAAGGGTCACATGTGTAATTACAACTAGTAATCTTAAGATTATCCGTATATATATATACGCAGACTCAACAATCGCTCATGTGATTATATTATACCTCACAACCAGTGGTCTTGAGATTATCCCTACGCAGACTCAACAATCGATCATGTAATTATATTATACCTCAGAGAAGAATACCGTAAACTTTACAGAAAAATATCATTGGTACATAGCTGATTCCAATTTTAATTCGAAAACTCATTTCGCATACTGGTTTTTACTTCTATTTGTTCACGCAACAGAACATCGTGCGGACAAGATCACATACATCCCTGGCGTCGATGCACTGGAATCGTCCGATCTCACATCATACCTCAAAGACACTGATACATCTTCAATATCGCACCAAATAATCACCAAGGCATTTGAGGCAGCTCGTGATGCAGATTTAATTTTATGCAACACAATTCAAGAGCTTGAGCCAAATACTACAATCTCAGCCTTAAACTTAGAGAAGCCATTCTCTGCAATAGGCCCAAATTTTCCTCGAGGGTTCACGAGGTCCAAGATTGCATCTAGCCTTTGGAGGGCTGAGTCAGACTGCACCCAGTAGCGGTTAGACTCAAAGCCACTTGGCTCAGTGTTACATGTCTCATTTGGGAGTCACGCACACACTAGTAAGAAAGAGCTGCAGGAGATTGCTTATGGGGTAATGGATAGTAATGTTAAACTTTTCGTGGGTTTCTAGACCCGATACCGCTAGCTCAAATGAACCCGATCCACTGCCGAAGGGTTTTGTTGAGGAGACCGGAGATAGAGGGAAAGTCATTGACATGGTGTCGTCAGATTAAAGTGCAGGGTCTGTTTCTGATTAGCCTCTGTTTATTAGCATGTAACAGTGTCATGTGTCATGTTAAATAATAGAATTCCTTTTTTTTTCCAGCTTTGTATAAATCTTTATCCTTCGATTCAACATCGACAACAAAGCCTCATGCACACACACCCCAACAAAGCCTCATGCCCACGCACCCCAAGTGGCCTAGGGTCTAGGCTCAAAAGGCCAATCATCGATGATCTGTGTTCACAGCACGTCTATCCCCGATTTCTAATTATTAAGCATTGCAACGATTGTGCTAGTCACATGGATCTAGACTGTCAAATCGGAGCCCCAAGCCCCAAGGTTTTTACTTAGCTGGTACTAAGCTAAGGTTCCTCGGAGGAAAAAAAATATAGAGCCTTTATTCTGTATTTTTCAATTACTTATATAAATATTATTCTTGCATTTGCAGTATGCCAGACAGCTATCATCTTTATCTTATAAGACTACCATCTCCCTATATGCACAACTAAGAATAGCACAGGCAAAACTTTAATATCAGCATACTCAATACTTCTGTCACAACCAACTTGAACTTCCTTGAAGCTTGGCAATGGGATAACTGTTGGCTGAGAGTTTACTGTGCAGTCACAAATGTACAGCACATGGAATCAACTAATCCAAATCTGGTCTAAAGATGTAATAGTTCCACATGTAGCAAGATCATCAGAGAAATTACAGCAAGCTCCTACAGCAATCTAGTTTTTACCGTGACTTCGACAAAACAACAAAGGGTTTGAAATAGAAGATACAGTATCAGTGTACTGACCCTAAGTAATCAAACAAAAGTAACAACATTCCAATGGTATTGTACAAATAACTAACTGAAGTGCCAAACAGTACATATAAAAGTAAATTTGGAAGAGAGACCATTAGTCTTTGGTGATACTTACTATATTCATGTAAATAAGAAAACACTCACACTGTTTAAATATTTGCATCTTTCAAAAGTCAGCTATTCATAGAAGGTTTTCTGCTTTCAATTTTTTTACACGTACAACAAAAAGGAATTACAAAACCAAAACAAAAGATTAAAGTCACCTTGAGGTCGCCGTATACATTCCAAGCCAACAAAATATCCATCTGCTGAGTTTTTCTCTTATATGAAACCGAAGCAGAACAAACAAGAGTATATGATACCCCCCGGCCATCAGAAATAGCACAAGAAGATTGTCCCACTTTGCATTTCTCGAATAAGAAATGTCGTAAGAACCACGAACAGCTTGTACTCCAGGAATAGCCCTCACTTGTCCAACTGCAAATGAGGTACCGATGTACTCATTCTCCAAGAGTCCCTGCAGTATAAAATTTCCAAAAATTGTATCAGACGTGAAGAACATGAGAAAGTATCCACTAGTCTCAGTCTGTGTCATTAATGGTGCATCAAATTGATGTTTGTACTTGAATTAGTGGAGTTAGGATTTGTACAATAATCCAAGGGTCAATATACATTTGGGGTATTATTACATCATGCACCAAGAACACTAGATACTTTCTCGCTGAACAAGGTTTTATGTTGTCTGTAGCTCAATACATGTACATTATCTATACAATGAGAGCATGACAGGGCTTTTTCATCCCCGCATAGTACTTGAGTGGATTTGGATCCGCACCACTACCAAAAACTAGTGAATGGAACACTACCTTTTATTCCAACCATTGATTATTTAATGGATCGGTTGAGAAGGGTTGTGATTTATTTCAAATATAACACTTACCATACCCCCATGAACTACACACATTCCTATATTACAGTCAAGAAGACAAATCGCAACCAAGCATTAAACATCAACAACTGAAGTTAAAAGTAGCGGTCTCTCCACTACTTCTTAGTAGTACTAGTCAACTTAAGCTACAGTACACACAATAGAGGTCAGGAGAAAACTACCTGAATGGAGTAAGTGTGAAATGCAACATAAGATAATGGGTACTTCCAAACGGGTTGGGGAAGGTTATACCGGATCCTGAAATATCCTGCCACAAGCGTCATTAGAACCTGGGAATTAAAAGCAAAGAGCAATTTTGATATAACATTAGTATTTTCTTTTGAATTATGAAAATAAATGCCAAAGTCATTGTAGAAGATAATGTGGATACTTACATGAACGAGGATCATAGTCATAATAGAAGAGAAGGTGTTGAGCCAGATATATGCAACAACCATCATAAGCCCTTCATTTGCTAATAAACACATGAAGATGTTCAGAACAAAATACATTAACAAGCTGAACTCCTCCCTCAAACCAACCAGGAAATAGAAGACTAAAGTTGAGGTTATGGAAATGAGGAACAGGAAAGGAATGCTTGAGAGGAAATGACCAAGCAAGAAAACTGCTGCTCCTGAGTGTTGGTTTGATTGCTCATGGAAAAATATCTGCATAGATTAATTTTCATTCAGAATACAACTTTATAAAGGCAGATCAAACAGAATAATACAAAAAAGAATTAAGCAATATATGTGACATGACAAAGTAAAACATGGGTGCATTTTGTTAGTGGGGCTGAAACTTTTCTTGAATGAAGACATTTCTATGGAAAAAATAGAACATCTTCAAATAGAACATTTTTAAGTATACAAAACTGATTTAAATTTGTGGCTATTGCTCAAATACCATGTCAAATGACCCTTCCACCACACTAAAACTCCAAAGTTATGGTGAGAGTTGAGGCTTATAATCCTTATGTCTTGATAGTGCACAAAAACTCCAAAGTTGAGGTGACAATTGAGATTATAATTTTATATTCTTACATGTCCTTGCCAGCTAAGAGCCCTTTTTTTGGGAAAAAACCTGGACTCACACAGCGGTATCACTTTTTTAGAATCCGTTTTAAACTCGTAGTTGGTGGGAATTGAACCTCGGTTACTCTAGTACAATCTTAAAGTCCCTACCACTACACCAAAATTCTAAAGTTATTGTAAGGGTTGACAGTTATAATTTTATATTCTAACAATAATTTTAATACTCAGATGGAAGCAGATTCCTTTGCACAAAACCTTCTCTTGTTTTTTTGTCCAACTTTCATACAAGAAGTAAATTGTAAACCAGGTGCTAATCCATAGGCATCTTGTTTGTATTAAATCAAAACTTGAAACTGCTTCGATGGAAGGTAACCAGATTCTAATGCTATATATGATCTGCTTGGTGGCCCGGTCTAAACCATGTTGAAGAAATAACACCATGAAGAGGAGCTTACAAGTTTTTACTGGTAAAAAGGGCTTGGACCAATAAGCCCAGACCAAAAACTAAATCATTCGGGGCTCGGGGCCAGAGACCCTATAGTATGGACCAGTCTTAATTTTGGTAGTTCTCATTAATATATATTGCATTTCGTTTCCTGGTTATATTTAGATTCAGGTAGGGTTATATAATATGAGGGCCATCTTATGTGAAATTTATGATATTTTGATTTCAATAGTTTCTTTTGTAGAATTATATTCCTGCCAGCTAACCAATGCATCAGATTCTAGAAATAGTATGTGCAATAAGGAAACTGTCCCTGATAACTTGCACCCATTGAAAAAGACAGTCTTTCATTAAAAATTTCTACAATTGATCTTTGATGCACAAGCATGTTCACATTGTTTTAGTTCATGATAAAAACCACGAGGCTAAGGCTAGAGGGTGTAAACAAACTATGATACGGCAATCAGATAAGGCTTGAAAGCATGAGATCATTGTATATGTGGTTTTTTAAAAGAGTAGTTCCCAGCAAAGAATTGCTAAAGGAATTTATCATGATTTTAGTCCATAACCACCATATCTACTCTGTTAACATACACTATAAGTTAACTGTATCAAATTTATACATCAAAATCATATATATATATATATATATATATATATATATAT
>BQKN01001079.1:325056-338783 GCA_022839385.1 Asparagus kiusianus | reverse complement strand
TAGAGAACAAATCATTTGTTATATTGTGAGATTGTAAAGTTTTCGATGAGCTAAAAAACCGAGTGTGAGGTGTAAACGTTGATCGGTGAGTGTTAAAAACCGACATTGTGAGAGTGTAAATTGTGAAGTTTTTAATGAACTAAAAAACCGAATGTGAGGTGTGGACGTTGATCGATGAGCATTGAAAACCGACATTGTGAGGTGTAAACGTTATTCGGGTGAGCGTAAAAAACCCGATTGTGATAGTGGATTTCTCCCCGGGAGTGGGAGCAGAGACGTAGGATGGAAGGTCCGAACTCCGTGATCATATCGTGTGTTTGAGTTTGTTTTGACGCACTTCTCTTATGTTTATATTTCTTATCGCCATTGTCCATTGCTCATTATTTATATCATCCACTATCTTGCTTATTTTGTTTACTCGTGTTAGTTTATATATTCTTGCATATATATCTCATAGTATATCTCATTGCTAGGATATATTCCTTTATTCATATTGCATATTATTGCTCATAATTAGTTGTATATCTATCTTGCAAGAATATATTTGTTAATAAGTTTTAATTGGCATAAAATCGGATTAGATTAGCATAAGATCCTAATCAACCCCCCTCCCCGCCTCTAGGGTCTAACAATTTCTTCCTAACAATGGTTAAAAAATGAAGTTCAATGTGAAGTCCGAAGGTGTCAGGAGAAACGAAGGATGCCCATAGGAATGATATAGTCAAATTAGCCCCCACGAGTTTCTCCCCAACAGGAGTTTTGGTTTAGTGTCAGGGACCTTTCAATTCTTACTGGCCATGTATTTCATGTGGACATGTATTTCATGTTGAGAAAAAAGATACTGATGTGCGAGTCTAAGCTTCGACCCATGGAAATGAAAAGGCCACTCAACCTAAAGGCATGATAGAATATAAAACTTTAACGGTATTAATCCTCAAATCTCATCATAACTCCAGAGTTTTGGTGTAGTAGCAGGATCTTTTGTAGTTTCAAATGTGAAGTTTGCACACATCATATCTCACTAACTACTAGTTTCAGATTGTATATCAGTAGACCTCCTAGATGTTCAAAACAATATTTAAAGAACAAACCCAGAAGAAAAACGTAGAAACAGAAATTACAAGCATACCAGATATCAAATTATATATTTTTTTCTATGAAAAAGAATCAGATACATAATTCTGAAAGATATCAAAGCAATAAACAGCTGACTGATATAAGTTAAATTAAAGAACCCAGTTAGCTTTGTAAAATGCAAATCTAATATGATTACGCATCAGGCAAGCAAATAAATATTAAAATATAAAGATAGACTACCTGCAAACAGGCCAATGTTTCTCCAAAAAATAATGTATTCCCATTCGAAAGCAAACAGATTCGATCAAAGAGGCCAAAGACTTCTGTGCTGCTCTGGTACATTGTGAAGATGATAGTGCAGCCTGTGCTTGCAAGTTTCTTCAGTGTCACCATCAACAGAAGTGCAGATACACTAGAAACAAATTAAACCATTACAAAACCTTGTATTATCAACAAGATGAAATATTAAAGAAGAATGAAAGCAAACCTGTCAAGATGATAAAGAGGTTCATCTATAAATAAAGCATGTGGTCTCATAACAAGCTCCCTAGCAATACTGACACGCCTCCTTTCACCCCGAGGAAGACACTTCATAAAACAACGTCCACCGATGAGTTTGTCTGCATAATCTCCTAAGGACATAGCTAAAATTGCATCCTCGACAGCACTCTTCTTTTGAGAGCAGAAACCAGGAAGCTGTAGGAGTGCTGAATAGTGTAACATCTCCCGGACAGTCAGTGATTCAATCAAAACATCTTCTCTATCAACATATCCCTGAAGAAAGTAATAGTTTAGTCATCTACATGTGTAACCTCGCAAAATAATGAAGAGACAGATTTGTACGCAAGAAGATTCATAACAGAGTTTGCAGGAATCTTGTGTAACAAAAATCTTTCTATTTCGAGTCAATCAAATGGCTTTGGTTTTTAAGGAAAAAAGGGAAATTATCAAATAAGTACAAAAGCACTAACAAACAACTAAAGCCATTGAGCTTCTATGGTTCCTTTTGGGAAGAGATAAGAGGCCTAAGTTGAAAGACTAAGACAAAAGGTCAAAGAAGATGATACAATGTTGGGCCTTTAATCTTGAAAAGTTGTCCAAGCTCAAGACAGTAAATTGGTGTTTGCACCTTAGATATTGAATTAGTTTCAAGAAGATATATAATGTTGGAATAGTTGATAGAAAATTTTGAAAAATATTGAAGGTTGGTCAGTGTTTACATGTCCTTAACTGGCAAGGTAGGGTTTCTCACCGGCCAATTGACTTTCACTTTCTCCTGACTGAAGCTGCAATGTTGCAGCATATCAACCCACCAATAGAAAGGATTTCATTTTATCGCAAGGACAATCGGATAAGGATTTAGACTAAAATGAAGTAACTTCAAATGGTGCAGCTTAAATTTGCTAAAGTAAAAGAATATGTGGATAGGCTTTTGTACTAAAACTTGAACATATTTACATCATCCAAACAGATACTAGTCCTAAGGTACTCAGTTATGTTCTTTTTGTAGAGAATAGGCTGGCAGTTAAACTGGATTCAACATTGACGCATAATAGTCGAAAATATAAATGTCAAAACGTAAAAGTTGTAATTCTAATACTAGTATTATGCAAACAGACCCAAGAACTTACATAGGAACCATACGGCATCTGAGACTTCACACCATTCACAAAAACTTCGCCATACATTCTAGCTGGGTCACGCAATCTACCTACAGAGAAACCATTCAAACAAGCATATCAACAATAAGTTTGTCGCACATCAAGGTCAAATGTAGTAATTCCTTCCATGAAATCTATATACACATCAATTTGATCTTACATTCATTGGCTTAAAAGTTTAATATTTTCAATATCCCCTAGTCAATCTACAAATTAGAATGTAGTACTGGTATTAATGCTTCTCCCTATGGTATTTGTCTATTAACCTCTTAAATCATGCATATTTCCAAACCTACCCTAAAAACACAGTATTTGCAAGACTAGCCCAAATTATTCACTTCCACGCACATGGGGGGGGGGGGGGGTGGCAAATCAATACTCTCACCTTTGGTCAGCTGATTTTGTAACTACAATGTAAAAGACATCAACAAAATAGTCTAATATTTTCCAACCATATCCAACAAAATCATGATCTCTTTATTTGGAGGGTATTTTCTTCCAAAGTTGATGACTAGGGGGGGCGCCGCCCCCCCCTATTTTCTTCCAAAGTTGATGATTTGCGAGGAAGTTTTGCAAATATGCGTGATTTAAGGGGTGTATACACAGAAAGAAAACCCTCGGTATATATAATATAGAGTGCTACAAAAAACCTGCAATTGCCCTGAGCAAAGTCGATTTCCCCGACCGAGCAGGGCCCATGATAACCGTAAGTGTTCCTGGCAAAGCATAGCCATTCGAGCTCTTCAGAACTTTATCAGAATATCTCCTCTTTTCCTTAACCGTAACTGACAAGTCTTTCCACACAATAGAAGCCCCTGCAATTTTTCTTGAAATTACCGCTGAGGACGCCTCAGCAAACGATGGAGATGGAAGCGATCCGCTATTTACTTTGGATAATGAAGGGGAGACTGTGCTAGTTGCTACGTGGATTGAATCACCCACTTCCTCTAAATTTGCATCGATCTCGGTGTCATCCCATTCGGGTGAATCCTCGAACGAGATTTGTTGCCTTAAACCTGGTTTCCGGAGATAGAAGAAGGCTCCGGAATGAGGTTTTGTTGCTGGACTACTTGCTGAGGATGAGGATGACCTATAGTTATCGGAGCTTGAATGTATCTCTTCCATTGGTCTTTTCTCTCTTCCTCTATAGATTTAAAGCATTGTTCATCACCAAGTGTTCCGGAAGGACTACCAAAAACTGTCAAGGTTCCAACTATTGAGCTTTTCCTCTGAATGAAATTGCATCAACTCATCTCCATGCTTCCACATTGTCAATTTCCTCATACTATTTGCAGGTATGTTCAAATTATGATTATCTGCACAATTAACATCTATCATTATACAAAAGGAATATCTACAAACTCCATAGAATTGCTATTTACCAACAACAACATCATCATCCCACGCCAACTACTCATTCTGGTTCACATCTCAAAGCCTTTTAAGCTAAATGATCCAGCACCTTCCTTTCAAAGGAAAAAAAAATAGATACTTGACACAATTAACTGGGAAAAAAATAGCTTCTCATACATAAAAATGTAAAACATCAAAACATCCAACATATACAAATTACAAAACCATCAAGTTCGATAACATGGTAAACATATGCATTCAACCAATAATATAACTTCCACACTCATCCAAATCTGATTTCATATAATTTTACCTTCCAAAAGTTTGCATTTTTCTAATTCAAAACAATTCAACTAGGAGGAAAACACAAATTAAGCCCAACTCTGTAAACAGTAAACAACCAAAACCTAAAACCTCCCAGAAATTGAAGAAACCCATATGGTTAATATCATCAATAAACCAACAAACACTTCCAAAAAAGTTTAAAGCACAAAATTATAATAAAAAAAGCCAATATTTTGTGCTTATTAGAAACACAAACCCTGTGCGCTGAGCTTCAAAATCTAACAACGGGCACAAGATCTCAAGCAACCAAAGGAGCCATCTTTGCTAAAACCTCATAAAGAGCCAAGATGGGCTAAGGCCAAAACTTTCAGACAAAACAAAGAAGAGAATAGAGAACCCATTTGGAGAAATCAAAGAGTACCTTGATTGCAGTGAGAACCAGTGCGATTTCTTCAGAGAGAAAGAGAGAGCGCTCAAGGAGAGTAGAGACTGTGAGCGGCCAAACTCGGTGTTACTCTTTTTATTAATTTATTATTGAATATATTTTGATTTCCTCGCCCTTCTTTGATCGCAGTTGTTGTGTCGCTTTTGAAGAGGTTAGCTAACGTATTCCTAGTAATAATGACAAAGCAAAAAAGTGTTGGATTGCTTTATGGTTTTGATTTTGTGCAAATTCACCCTTTCAAATGTTCATTTTAGCATAATTACACCTTCAAAAATGTAGGATATATTTAGCCAAATTTGACTAAATTGAGACTTAACTGTGGATTCATAAGAGATTTATGTTTCCAAAGTAAGTGATGAAGATGGTGCCATCACCATTTATATGTTGTACAGACTAGTCTACTGCAAAACTAAAGAGATGGCGCTGAGGTTTAAGTATTAACCATAATTAGACTAGTGTGTGATCAGTTTACATGAGCAGCGTGATCAGAGAAGTTTTATTAGAAAAATATTGCTCCTCTGTAAGAAATTTTATGTTTTATTTTTCTACTGCAAAACTAAATAGATGACACTAGAATTCAAGTATTCAATCGCAATTAGACTAGTGCGAAGCCAATCTACATGAGCAGGTGATCAGAGAAGCTTTTTTAGAAAAAAAAATATTATTCCTCTATTAGGAATGTTATCTTTTATTTTTCTAAGTAAAAAAATATTTGTCTTGTATATTATCAGATCTGTGCTCTTTTATTATGGGCAATTCATGATTTCCACAAGTAGATCAGTTTTACTTTCAAAGTTAAACCAATTATGAGGGGATTATTTTTGATATGCTATTTGTAACCAATGGTATTCATATATAGTTGAATGTGATATATTTATTTTTCATGTTTCAAATTATTTTCTTAGAGTGTCCAATCAATGAATGCATCATCTTTAAGATCCGGACGTCGTTTGAGGATAGATTTCTCATATTGAACTTAATTTCAAAATTAACATCTTAAATTTATGAAAATAGATTATAGTTCTACATTATAAAATTATAACCACAAGTATGAAAATGGTTAAACAAAGGATATTTGCAGAAAACCCCTTTCGGTGCAAAGAGCTAAAATAGTGACATCCGAGCATGTGAATTGAGAATTTTCCTTTTTCTTTTTCAAATTAAAGCAAGTGGTTACTTTGGGCTTTTATTTTTCAATTGAATCACCTTTTTATCATTAGGATTTGTGAGTTGATGTCAACTGTAGCAAACAAAACTGGGGAAGAGTAACAACTTCAAAGATATTTTTCTGAACGACGAAAATACCCTTTTGATGGATTGGACGTGAGAGAACATACGCCTAGTGGTTTCCGTTTTCAGGTGGCATTTCCGGAAATTCAACACTTTGTTTCTCCTCTCCCACCAACGCCTTTATTATGATTCATGCCCCGTCAATTGTTGACCGTCGACTTGACTTCCTTTCCCTCGATTGATAAGTGGATCCAGCAGGTCAAATGGGTGTAAGCGAGTGTGCGTTTCACATTTGTTTGGGTCTGTTTGTTTGCACGAAAATAGCTATTAAATAGATGAAAATAGGTCATTTTTATTACTTCCATATAAAAAATTATGTTTGTTTCACTGTAAAAACTACTTCCGCTACTTCTTTAAAAACTGACGTGGCATCTTGCTGGCACCTCTATTTCCTTGATATTTTTCTGCCTTCGAATGCACTGCAATACGGCGGAAGTTGATGTAGGGTGGGGTCCACGAGAAAAAAATGATCCATAAAATAATAACTAGGGAAGTGATCAGATTCCCTTTCTCACAACCGACTCTTCCCCTATCCTCACAACCGACTCTTGACTCTTCACCTATCCTCACAACCGACTCTCCCCTTCCATTGATATCCTCACAACCGACTTTTGCGGCAATTCCAGTCCTCGCGTGAAAGGGTTCCCTCAAGCTCGCAGCAATCATAGTCCCTGTCGTCTTCGCAGCAAAAAGCGTTCTTCATCGTTCTTCTTCTTAGCTTCACCAAAAAGGTATATAAAGGTTAAAAATTTAATCTTTTATTGTAATTAAATTCATGCAACATTTCTACATTTCTTGTAGAAATCCTCCATAAAATTTGATCTATTAGTTATGGTTCTTTTGAGACATAACAGTAAAAAAAATTGGGATTATTTTTGGGTTCATGTAGAAATAAATCAGGATTTTGTTGGATTTGGTGTCGGGTCTATGTTCTTGTCCTCTTCGTCTTCTTAGTCTTCTTCTAGACGTGGCTGATTTGATGGGGGAGATCATTGGATGTGTTGCTGGGATTTGAATATTAGAGAACTGTTGGATTATGAAATTTTTCGTGGGTTTTTTGTATTTGTTCTCATGAATTTATGTTAAGGTATATACTAGCTTGGTGTAATCAGCCAACGCGTGAACTCGGAGAATATTTTGCGATGGCAATGTTGTTTGGTTTTGTTTTGGGCCCTTGGTTAAGATTAGTTAATGGGTTTTTAGTATTTTCATAATCACAGTGGCGTCTCGTTTCGCAATAGTTTCATATCATTCTTCTTGATTTTCTTAAATCGGTGAAATATATAGCATCTACAAGTGAAATGTAGTTTTTATGAGTTTACTGGTATAATAAATTTTACATGAACCGTCCTTTCTTAATGTAAAGTGAATTTATAGGTAGCATGAGAAAATAGATTTTAGAGACAATTACTAGGATGTGAGAATCATGTTATTTATTGTTTATGTGAGAAATAAATTGGCGTCGTGCGCGGATTTTTTTTATTTTATAACACTGTTTTACTTGTTTTATGTAGAATATGGAACCTTCAAAAGTTAGAGATGCTACACTAAGTTGCTTTGCGGCATATGTGGCATGGATAGTGTGTGCTTACTTTATGTTGTTTGAGAATAAAAGAGAAGTAACTCCTAAGGAACCAACCGAGTTGAGAGATTCATTGAGAAATGCTTATATCTACCGATTGTTCTATCGCGGTAGAACATTTGCATATGACTACTTAAGAATGGATAGAAGTCAATTTTTTTAACCTTATTTGCATGTTACGAAAGTGTAGACTTCTTAAAGATACCATATATGTTTCCATCGAGGAGCAAGTTGCTATGTTTTTACACATAGTAGAGAAAAATACAAAAAATAGGGTTGTTGGTATAAACTTCGTACGTTCATGTGAAACTATTAGTAGGTACTTCAATGCAGTCATTGTGGCAATATTAAAACTGAGACCATTACTAATGAAGCAAGCGAGTGGTGAGGTATCCGATGAGATTCGTTGTAGATCAACTTGGTACCCTTGGTTTGAGGTAAAGTGGATTATTTTTCAATCATTTATATATATACTTCTTAAGGTAATATGTAATATAAAATGGTGAATTTATATGTTATGTATGTTTAAATGGTCAGAATTGTATTGGTATGATTGATGGAACACACATTGTTGCGTCTGTCCGTGATAATATAGTTGCTCGATTTCATGGTCGTAAAGATGGTCCCACACAAAAATGTGCTTGTAGTTGTTACACCTAATAAGCTATTTTGTTATGTCATGGCTGGATGGGAAGCGTCCGCTAATGACTTTACAGTTTAGAGGAATGCATTGTCTATGCCTCCTCCAAAGGGACTGCGTTTGATTAAAGGTAATAAAATATAAACTAAATTATAAACTATTTTATTAGTTTAAAAATATTTGTTAATAATTTGGTTTCATGTTAATATTGTAGATAAATATTATCTCTACAATGCTGGATATACGATAATGCCTGGTTTTATTGCACCTTATCGTGGCGTGCGCTACCATCTTAAAGAGAAAGACGGTAGAGAACCATTGAACCATCACGAGCTTTTTTATCTTTGTCACTCATCACTTCAATCAAAGATAGAGAGCACATTTGGAATTTTGAAAAATCGTTTCAAACTTCTAATATCTAGTCATGATTTTTCATTTCAAACACAGGTCAAGATTGTTATTGCATGTTGCATTCTACATAATTTTATAATGATAGTTAGTCCAGATGATCGTTACATAACAGAAAATATAGTTTTTGATAAATGAGAGAGTGAATTTGCTAATGAAGAATCTGAGGTTAGCATGCTCAATTTAAGCAAAAGGTAACTGAAAGAAGCACAAGCTATTTGGTTAAAGAAAAGAGATGAAATAACAAAGTCAACGTGGATAGAATATTGCGCTCGATATAAGGAAGGAAATGAGGTGGAAATTGGATTAGGTGATTAGTATTTGTGTTTTGAATTATTTTAATTGATACCACCAATATATGCTAGATTATTAAGTGAACAAGTTTGTTTTTTTCCTATTATCAAGCTTACTTGAACCAAATTTTGTGTATCTTTGACATTTCTTTATTGATATATTCTTTTTTATGATGAGCTTCAATATATGTATGTCTAATTTTATAGTTTTACTTTCTAATTGTCATAATGTAAACTTTATTCTTGTTATCTCCATGAATATTTACAATATCACAGGACGATGGAGAATATAGGAAAGTGTGCATATTGGGGTAATAGGACTGGATACTTTCAAGTCACTTCAACACTAGATCAATAATTGTCACACTACTCTCGTTCTCAAGGAGTACACGCTCTTGGAAACCCCTATGTTTTTTGTCGTCTTGGAGATTCACCTAATCAACAATTCATGAATGCCAATATTAGTGGAACTCCTATTGGGTTCCCACCCATAAATTTGAGCCAACAAATCATACGATCACAAAGCTCCTAGAATAATGCTTTACAAAATTCAATTTCAAGTATTGAGGTTAATTCTCCTTCAAAAGATGGAAAACATACGAATAAAGGGAAGATACGAAAGTCAGCCAGGAACAAAGAAACTCTGACAGGAGGGGAAAAGGGAACTAGTAACAAAAAATGGAAACCTCCACATATTGAGACATTAGTTTCTTGGTTGGTGGAACTTGCTAATAATGGTTATAAAGTGTATAAGACATTTAAAGCCCCTGCTTTCAAAAAGGTCGTTGAGCATGTGAATTCTATCTATGGAGAAAATTATACTACATTCAATGTCAAGAACCACTTACAAATCATCAAAGATAAGTGAAAACTTATTTGTGAAGCAAAGAAATTTAGTGGAGCCGGATGGGTGTAGGCGTCAAAAATTACATATAGGTTCCCGCACGCAACTCGAGACGAAAAGAAGATGATGAACATTATTATCCGAGTTAAATAGGATTATCCAATGCTGTAGAGAAGCTAACAAGAGCATGAAGTGAGTCAGCGAAGCATACGAGTCAATGTAACACGCGAAACGACAAAACAACGAAGAAACAACTCAGCCATGAGATGTGTTTCGCCCACAAGGGGTGAAACATCATATGTGTCTCACCCATATCATGTGTGTCTTTCCTATAGAAAGTTGTAAGTCTCTTTTCTAGTTTTCCAACACATCTTGAATCACCTCATTCCGAGATCGGACGAGAGAGTTAGAGCCAAAATACCCGAGATAGCACAAACTATCTCGGAAGTGTGAGACACTAAAGGTGTCTCGGACATTTCGGCCATGATACGATTCAATTTTGAAGAATCTTAAAAGATAAAAGTTATAGGTATCTTCATCATCTTTTCAATTTATTTTGAATTACCTTGTTCTGAGACCATACGAGAGAGTTAGAGCCAAACTATCCGAGATAGCACAAGCTATCTCAGAAGTACGAGACACCAAAGGTGTCTCGGTCATTTCAGTCACGATACAATTTGATTCTAAAGAAGCTCAAAAAACAAAAGTTGTTGGTCTGTTTACCATATTTCCAACATATCTTGAATTACCTCATTCTAAGATCGGACAAGATAGTTAGAGCTAAAATACCCGAGATAATACAAACTATCTCGGAAGTGCAAGACACCAAAGGTGTCTCCGAAGTGCGAGACACCTCAAGGTGTCTCACACACTAAGAAGCCAACAACATATTTTTTGATGGTTTTCTCGAGTTTTGTGTTGTCCACGTGGCTTTATAACTACTGGGAATCATTCATAAACATGGGGGAGCCGTTACAAGCGAAAATCTCGCCCATAACTACAGAAATAATGGCATTTAAACGTGGTGGGAGTGGTTACGAAAGGGCTAGAAATAAGCCCTATTTCCGAGATAGTGGCGACTGTCTCAAAAATAGGAGTATGTTTAGGCAGTTTCTTTTCGATTTCAACTTTCAGTTATGGTTCCTATGGGTATAAATATCCCCCTATCACCTATATGCACGAGAACCAAGGCAGAGAGAGCGGAGACTTGAGCAATTTGGTGAATTTTGAGCAAGAGAGAGAGTCTTCATTGTTTTCAAGTACTTCCAAGAGCCTTCAACGTTTCCTCAAGATCTAAACTTTGACTTGAACTTAAGAAGAGTGTTTTATCTTACTTTGCTAAGATATCCACTTCTGTCTTTGTTTCTAAAACGAAACATCGACCCTAAACCTTATTCACGATTCAACTTGGATCTGTGATTTGGTCATCCACAGGCTAACGCACCCCAGCACAGGCAAAGATCTCACGCAAGCAGCGAATGATAAACGTTCTTACGTGTGTTTCTAGGGAGCACTTGTAATCTTGTTTTGTTGTAAAGAGTAGTTTTACAAAGCATAAAGGCTCACTCTTTTGTATTCATTGTAATTGATAAACAATTATAATAAATTCTACAATAAAATTTGTTCTCGACGCAAACAATGGGATGAAGAGAGTAAGATGATTACACTTGATACCACGACATATGCTAAGCTTATCGAGGTATAGTAATATCTTAATTTTCTCCACCAAGTATATTCAAACTTTTCTTTTTGATATATCACATTAAAAATATCTATTTTTCTTATAAACAGAGACATCCAAAATACAAGCCTTATTTGAATTGTCCAATTCCAAGATATGAAGAGCTTCGCATTATTTGTGGGGAGGATCATGCTACTGGAGAATTCAGAGAGACAAGTTATGACCCTGACATTGATAAAGAGATCCCAACTATCAATATTGACGAAGATGATCTTGTAGATAGTCCTGGTATGGATGGAGTTCGTGTATCACAATTCAACGGAGTGGAGCCTTCGAGCATTTTTATCAAGCAATGAACTGTAAGTGGTAAATCGTCTCATCCAAGAAGAAGAAAAGGGAGGACTCTCAAATAATTATTGGTGAGAAACTTGTGGAGAAAATGAGAAAGGTAGCCACTGCCATTGTTGGTTTGAAGGAGCGAACTTGGATTGAGGTTCTTGCTGATAAGGTTTTTGGTTTTCAAGATATTTACAGATATAATCTTGAACTGGTTTTCAATGAATATTACAAGAATGAAGTTGAAGCGAAGGCTTTTATGGTATTGCCCGAACCAATACAGAGAAAGAGGATTCTTAACATGTTGGAGAGGATAGGTAGGCGACCAACTTTGGACAACGCTTAGCGAGTAATTATTAGTTTTAGAAACATGGATCGCACCCCTTAAATGGTTCTCAATTTAAACTATTTTTCTAGTATGGATAGTCTTCTTAGAGATTGCACTTTATTATTTTATTTTAAACTTAATGATACTAGTTTATTGTCAATTATGCGTGTTAGACTTTGATATGAATTGAGCTTACAATAAGACTATGATTCTTAATTATTTCAGCTAATTTTTAATAGCACTTTCTTTTTCTCAGCTCAATATATTTTTCGTGGATGTTGTTGCTATTTTTCTTTTTCTTTTTTTCTTCTCTTTTTTCTTTTTGGTGCCTAATTGTTGGTTTATCAAAGTTATTTCTTGTAGCATGGATTCAAAGTCAAATAAATGCTCTAGGCAAATTGGATAAGTATTGGATGTTCATAAAATGATAATGCAAATGTAGCTATCTAGTGTATAGATATGATCCATCTGTGGAAAACATGAAAGCAGAGTGTCAAAAATCATCCATTTAGTATTTTTCAAATTTTATTAGTAGTGGTAGATGTTCATGCTTGATCCTATTAGAGTTTGATTGCTGCTGTTGGATAATGTTAGGAATCTTGACCCCAAGATTAGTTTATTTTGATAATAACAAATATTATATGTTATGCGTATTATATGCTAACATTCGTTTTGCAGTATCAGAGCTATATCAATAATTATATTCAAAGAGATACTCAAGACATAGATGAGTTCAAGGCAAAATACGCAAAGAAGAAGATATACTTTATTGTCAAAATGTAATTTTATATTTTCTTTGCTTAAAAATTTGTACAAGCCTTGATCACTTACACACATGCATACACATAGTGTTAAAACATACTAACACATGCTTAGTGTGTTGGTTAACAATAGAAATCCCCTATGTTAGCCATTAGAGTTTATAGCTATTTAGTGAGTCTTAAAATATTTCATTTATACCCGTAGAAATTAGAATTTAGAAAAACTCAAAAGAACAAAATTATAGGTCTCTTCAATAGCTTTTCAACAAATCTTAAATCATCTCATTCCGATGTCGAATGAGAAAGTTACGGCCAAAAAACTAAAAATAAAATTCCAGAATCTGTGAGTTTACAGTGTAGTCGACTACTATGCCTTGTAGTCGACTACTAAGTAATTTTTTAACTTTACAGAGTCTATTTAGACTCAGTGTAGTCGACTACTATGACTTGTAGTCGACTACAGATGCAGTTTTTTAGATTTTAGGTTTTGAATAAGTGACTGTTTATAGCCGTTTTGTGGAAGTTAATTGAGTTTAAAATTATGTCATTTCAGATGCTATAAATAAGTTTAAACATCAAAAAACAAGCACCAAGTTTTGCACTTATAAGATTCACATATTGTGTAAATTAACTCTCTAAACTTTCAGTTTTTCAATCTGTTTTTCTATAAAAGAGAGTTTCTGATATTGCCTTTGCTCCTATCATTCTTAGAACTTGTTTAGGCAATATTCAGAAAGTTAAAA
>BQKN01001079.1:308712-325046 GCA_022839385.1 Asparagus kiusianus | reverse complement strand
GGATTTGGATTCCTAACGGCTAATCCTAATGTTATAATATAAAAGGGTACCAATGTGCTTAAAATTTTTATTAAGGTACCCGTGAAAAAAAAATTTAACTAGAATTATGTTTATTTCTTTTTGATAATGATAAAGGGGGAGTTATATAGTAAATTTTAAATTTTTTACTAATGTTTTGATGTAGGGGGAGTAAAAGATTTTATTTAATGATTTTATACATGGGGATTAAATTTTTTATATCTTAATAACATATATTTGTCATCATCAAAAAGGGGGAGAATGTTAGGAATCTTGACCCCCAAGATTAGTTTATTTTGATGATAACAAATATTATATGTTTTGTATATTATGTGCTAATATTTATTTTGCAGTATCAGAGCTATATCAATAATTATATTCAAAGAGATACTCAAGATATAGATGAGTTCAAGGCAAAATGAAGCAAATAAGAAGATATATTTTATTGTCAAAATGTAATTTTATATTTTCTTTGCTTAGAAATTTGTGCAAGCCTTGATCACTCACACACATGCACACACATAGTGTTAAAACACACTAACACATGCTTAGTGTGTTGGTTAACAATAGAAATCCCCTATGTTAGCCATTAGAGTTTATAGATATTGAGTAAGTCTTAAAATATTTTATTTATATCCCTTACCAATTAGAATCTGGAAAAACTAAAAAGACCAAAGTTGTAGGTCTCTTCAATAGCTTTCTAACAAATCTTAAATCACCTCATTCCGATGTCAGATGAGAAAGGTACAACCAAAATACTGAAAAAAAATTCAGAATCTGTGAGTTTACAGTGTAGTCGACTACTATGCCTTGTAGTCGACTACTAAGAAATGTTCTGACTTCACAGAGTCTGTTTAGACTCAGTGTAGTCGACTACTATGACTTGTAGTCGACTACAGATGCAGTTTTTTCAAATTTTAGTTTTTGAATAAGTGATTGTTTATAGCCGTTTTGTGGATGTTAATTGGGTTTAAAATTATGCATTTCAGATGCTATAAATAGGTTTAAATATCAAAAAACAAGCACCAATATTTGCACTTATAAGATTCACATATTGTGCAAATCAACTCTCCAAACTTTTAGTTTTTCAATCTGTCTTTCTATAAAAGAGAGTTTCTGATATTGCCTTTATTCCTATCATTCTTAGAACTTGTTTAGGTAATATTCAAAGAGTTAAAAAGATCGATAAGCTACTATTATACGTTCATATCCACATCAAGGCTTATAAGACTGGAATTGTACATTGCTTCAAAGAAATGTTCTCTCGGTTTATGAGAGTGGTTGATCTCTTGGTCTAGAGGTCGGTTTAACAATTGGCATGGTCTTGTTAATTGGGTTTGCAATTTGCATAGTCTTGCAAATTGGTCAGGTTTACTTTTGATTTTGTAAGATTTTAAAATCATAGTGGAAACTCTTAAGCGGGATTTTCTTAGGGACTGGATGTACACCGGGGAGGTGGAACCAGTATACATGTTTGTGTTTGTGATGTTTATTTTCTAAGATTGTCATTCTTTCTTTGGAATTTATAATCTACTTTGCAAACTCACCCTCTAGTGTTTAAGTGTAAAGCTTTCACAGATTTTTACAAGAGCGCACTCCATTCTTAAGGGTCACGATCCTATACTTGGTATACATAAGAAAAATCAGACCCTACAGATAAATGGTTTTCATTTGAGAAGATCAGTGGGGATTTGTAGGCTTTCGTTTAAATACAGGTATTGTAGGTTCTTATATTCACAATAAATCAGAAATGACAATTATCTTTCTTATTAAGATAATGTCGCTTTGTCGTTTCAAATTACTTATTATAAAGTTTCTAACACATGTAGTGTTCGTTGATCTGTTGTGGAAACATTTCCTTAACTTGAGGCTTTGCATCATTATATATAAAAAATTTAAGCGTATGCATTGCGTAGGAAATATGTCACTGGGATGAGATAAGTCATGCAACAAGATCAAGGTAAAGTATTACTTATCTAGATAATGGTTCCACCTCTTGCACCTAGTTTATAGTCTTATTCGGCTGTGAAAATATGTATTGTACCTCCTGTGCTCTCTCATTAATATGGGCAAGCCTCTTCAATATTTTACATATTCGTTAACCCATCAGCTGTCTTGGCTAACAGTTTTATTCTATTTAGCATTTGAGATGCTTACTTGTACAACATATTTGGATTAATTGAATGTCTATACCTCATTTTTGCTTGTCATAAGATTTTGCATGGAGTGACAAGGGACACAAATTTCAATTAGATTGTATCTTTTAGTATTTACTTAGTCTATCTGACAGAATTAGGGGACAAGCTGTACTCCAGGCAAGACTTAAATTACAATTGGAGATGATTTGCAGAATATCAAGGTTGACTTTTTTCTCTTTAGTTTTATTTCTAGAATTGTAAATTTAAACTCCCATATTGTTCTATTTTGTAGAAATATTGTTCTACCATTTCATTGATTGGAAAAGTTGTATACGTAAGGCTTGAATAAAACAAATTCCTACGTAATGCATCAAGGTTATAGAATGTTTAGCTGAACTTGTGAGCATTTGGTTACACCTTCAATAAGCTCAAATGATTTGTTTTTATTGGTCTGATCTTATATCCAACTGTTATGCAATTTGAATCTTTTGCTATGAGGTTGCCAAGCTTTACTTAGGTTATGAAGTCACTACTTATATTGTCTTTTCAAATCATTTTGTAATAAACATACTTTTGCCTTTGCTACAGGAAGTGCAAGATGGATCTAGTAGATGAAATTCTGAGCTCATCAGAGGTGCATTTAAGTTAATTCTCTTAGTTTTGAGTCTCTATTAGTAAAGAATCTAGAGATAAGTTGACACTATTCTATTTCTGACTGATGTCTAGAATATATCAATAGAGCATCATCATTGGGTTAAGTATGAAGCTCCAGATTGCCCCCAGATTTAATTTTCTGGAAAGCAAGGAGCCAATATTGACTTCCATGTAACTTTTGATGTATACTATTATCAACCCTGTATCAATCCAAACAATATCATGTACATGTGATAGATAGTTTTGAGATTACTGAAATATAAATCATTAAAGTGAATAACCTACGAAGATGTATATTTGTGCATGTTTGGAGTACTTTCCAACTCTCTGTCACTGGTATTCATGTCCATTATTATTGTGACCACGAATGAATATATAGATAATAGATTTTGAAGTGTATATGTACATACATGCCATCAACGAAAGGAAGGAAAAATCACCGTGAATGTGTTATTAGTTAACTAGCGTCAAAACATCAACGAAGGACATTTTGAACCGTCGTGACACATTAATGGTAGTGGATAACACCATCGCAACTACTATTGATAGTAAATAGTACCATCACAAATGTGAACGATAGTTACATAATCCCAGCAAGAATAGATGCTGCTTCAGGTTGTAATGCTTTAGTTTGTCCTTTGTTTGACTAGGCATCATATTTTTCAGGAATAAGTGGAGCTAAGCTCACAGTGAATGACTTTATATTGATACTATTTTCAAACTCAAATCAAAATTAAAGAAAATTTAGTTTCAGAAGTATGTTCAGTAAACAATATCTGGAATATTATGTATTTTTGCAATGTCATGTGGTTTCAATAGGAACGCTCAATTTGAACCTAACAACAATTCTATTTCTATTTCAATGACAATCCAAAAAAGAATAAAATGAAAGCAACATGTATTAATTACTTCCCAGTAATATTTCCAAATATTATCCAAACAAAAAAAAGAGGAAGAAGTTCTACTTCCATTTTCTAAAAATATACGAAACAAACAAAAAAAATTCTATTTCCGCTACTTCCTATTTCATAGTTTTGAAAGTTGCTTCTGTAACCAACTTCTTACTTCCAATACTTCCATTATCCAAACGGACCCTAAAGTGAAAGATAATAGGCCTTGCCTTGCTAAAACTTAAACCTACATTTAATACTAATCTATATTATCCTCTTTAAAAAAGTAAATTATAAGTGTACTATAAGAGTTGTACTGCTCTTGTACTCCTAGACACAGAGAAGTACAGTCTATCACAACTCATAATTTTATTTTACAATTTACAAAAAAATATCTCACCTTTTTGTGTGTAAGAGTACAAGTATAGTATAACTCTTGTGTACAGTTATCACTACTCCTTTAAAAGAGAGATTTTACTATTAGCAGCATCAACTCTTATATGGCATGCGCTTCTTCTTAATTGCAACAAAATATTCTTTTATTAAAAAAGACAGAAGGATTTTTTTTTTTTTCTTAGGACTGAAGATTTATTTCACCTTTTTCGTGATGCACATACCACATGACATATTTGAGTTGATGACACTAATTTGAGGGGATAAAAATGAGCAATTTTCAGGTGTCACAATTAACATGTCCAGAGGGTTATGTGCAATAATCCTAAGGTTCATGAGATTAGTGAAATAAAAAAAATCAGAAGGTTTTCTTAAATTAACCCAATATCCAATTAAAAAAACTAATCCTATTATGTTTTCCCCTATTTATATTTATCATGTCTTGCAAACTTTGATTTGGTTAGCTATGTTCCATCGTAGCGCAGGTTGTGCCCATATCTTTAACATATTACGCATGAATTGCCTCTAGTTCCTCTTTATGCCGCACATGTTATTGCTTACAACGAGAGCCAAGCACATTCCTTAAATCCTTATGACGTGCAAGCATCTTTTCCTCATAGAACATTTCACTCTTATCATTTTGTACTGTTAAAGTTTTCTTTCACTCTACGCAAACTCTGAAATTACAGTTTGGATTTTACTTTATAAGTTTATATTCTAACATTACTTTTTTTAATAAATGTATTTTAGGATTGGATAGGTATAAGGTGATAGTTCAATTAACAGAATGAGCTACTAATAGATAAAGTGGTAAGACCCGCACCTTTTGACGTGATAATTAGGAAGAGCCCCATCACATAAATATCTCTTAGTAGTTTATGTCTCAAAATGAGCAGCCATACTATATCAATTTCCCCCTATATTATAACATGTATATACTAAGTCTTTGCAGAGTATGAAATCATACAATGGTACAATGCCACGGGCAAAGCTATGCAGTTCACTGAAAATTTGAATTACTTTGTATTTCATAAAGTTTTAGCGAACATTAGTTACTTTTCCTAGCGAATAATTATAAGCCTGTCTTTTTATTAAACTTTTGTTATTAATTGCGAATAGACCTTTTGCACTGTCACCAAGTTGCGGATAGACCCGTAATTTTATTTATACAGATAGACACCATGTAGTATTCGCACAAGTATGGATAACCCCTCTCAATGAACTTTTTCGGCTCCTCTAAGAGTAAAAAAAAGATTAGTTATTGCGATTATTTATTACTCACTTATGTCTCTAAAATTTAATATTGTGATTATTTATCTTCTTTAATATTTGTTTGAATGTGCTATACCTAAATTTTTTTACCCTATGAATATTACTAACATCACATAATAATGTTTATAAAATATAATCAATTATTGCTAAACTATTATATTACTGTCTTTTATCAATTTTAAGTTATTTAGTTTTCTATCAATTAATGCTACATCTGTATTTTTGATATTCCAACTTATGAGTAAATTATATACAATTACTTTTACTTAGACAATGATATTAAATTTTAATCTATCAATATATTTTTCAAATTTCTTGATTTTTTTATAATTTTGAACATTTGAGGGTCTTTCTACAATTTTTAAAATGGAGGGTGTTAATTGCAAATTTTTAAATTTAGGGGGCTACTACTAATTTCTAGATTTTATGTTCATTGTTTTAAGTTTTGAAAAGTCAAGATGTTTTGTGTAATTTTGAATATTGAAGGTGTTTTGTGCAATTTTTGAAACTTTTAGTTTTTGACAGTAATTCATGTATTATAGTATGTTAGCTACTTATTATTTCTTTAACTATTTATTATCATTTAAACTCATTGGTGTTTACATGGTATTATCTTTCTCTATTATACGTGAGACTTAATTGATGTGACAAAGAGTTTTTTTATGGTGGGGAAAGGGGAATCTATGGTCAAGTTTGATGGTAATCCTTAGAATTCATCTATGTTGTTTGCAAGTTCTGAGGGTAATTTTTTATAATATAAAAGTTTGAGGGTGTTTTTATAATTTTTAAAATATTAAGGGTGCTAATTATAATTTTAAATTTTTCGGAGGATACAATTAATTTCTAAATTTCATGTTTATTATTTTAAGTTTTGATATGTGATGGTTTTTGTAATTTTAAATATTTGAGAGTATTTTGTGTATTTTTTAAAATTTTTTGGGTTTTTTATTATTGTTGTAATATTTCATGTAACTTTATCTTTTTTAAATTATTGAGCTATATGTAATTCACATGAGATTAAGATAAGATATAATTATGATTATGATAGATTAAGATTTAAATACAATATCTAAAAAAGTAAAAGGTGATATTGACCAAGATTTTTTTTCCCAAACTCGTAATTTTAAAGGAAATATATATGATATGATATGATTTTATAATAATAATAATAATAATAAAGTATTATTATTACTGCACAAACCACATGGGCCGCATAAATATCAAGGCTATCCACATCCATTTCCTTTAATAACTGAAAAAAAATAATAATCAGAATTTTCATCTAAATCAGAATTTCATAAATAAGAAATCTAACTCAGAATCTCTATCCAATAAGAACTCCAACAATAATAGAAACCTCGGGTTATAGGCTTATAGCAATCAACCACTGTTTGGTTTTATTCGGTCTATAAAACAAGGCTAGCCCAATTCGGATTCGGGCTATCGGGTGAAACCCAGAACAGAACCTTCTGGATTTCGTGCCCACCAAGGATTTCGACTCCGAATCCGACTCCAACAAAAACCCCTATATAATCCCCTCTCCTCTCCTCTCTCTCTCTCTCTCTAGATCTTTTTTCTCATCGGGCGATTTTTCTTCGTTCTTCAATCGATCGATTCCAATGTCTTCAGGCGGCGGTCAAGGCGAAGGATCTTCTTCAGATCCGTAAGTTTCGTCCCTATTTTCCCCTAAATTGATCAGATTTTGACCTAATTTCATGATTTTGAGGTTTTTTTTTAAATTTCGTTTGCAGTAAGGGATCGAAGAAGGACTTTAGTACTGCGATTCTCGAGCGGAAGAAGGCGGCGAATCGATTGGTGGTCGATGAGGCCGTGAATGATGACAACTCCGTGGTTTCGATGCATCCTGATACGATGGAGAAGCTCCAGCTGTTTCGTGGTGATACGATCCTTTTAAAGGTGAGAGTATTTGTTTGAATTTAGGGTTTGGAGGTGGATTTTTGGGAGTTAAGGTGTTTTGTTGGGTCTTTTTCTATGGGTTCTGATGGAATTAGGGTTTCGGATTTGAGGAATTGGGGGATAAGGGTTTTGGAATTGAGATCTGTTTGTTGAATCCATAAAGTTTCGGTCTTTATTGAAATTGGGATCTTTTATTAGTCAATTCTTACTTTGGATTTAGGCTTTACCACACTTGTTTCTCCACTGTGATCTCAGAATCTAGCTGTTGATTTAGAGATCTAGAGATTTGTATTAATGTTAAGAAGATCAGGGACATTATTAGTTACTGTAGGGACTAGGGACTTATTTAGCTCTTAATTTTCAGCTTAGAGAAACCTTTATGATTTGTCATTTGGCAACCTTCACTTTTGATCCTAATGCTGTTGATTATTTAGACATCAGGAGTAGATTAGTTCGAGTTTACTATTTATGGACCTTATTATGTCTTCACTTAGGGATTTAATAGTTACTAGGATTTTATTTTGAGTTGTGTGTATTTTAGCTAGTTTATACTAGGGCATGTTTGATATTTATGAAATCCATAACCTGCATCGTTGTATCAATGCCTTGTGAACTGAGTAATTTATTGTCAATCTTATGCCTCAATTATACTTGCTTTATTGGTCCAAGAGTAGGATAATAAGCAAAGATATTCATTACATTGCAGCAATTTTGTTGTTTCCTTGGGTTTCTATAATTATGCTTATTTTTATTGTGTCTTTAGGGTAAGAAGAGGAAGGACACCATATGTATTGCACTTGCTGACGAAACGTGTGAAGAACCAAAAATCAGGATGAACAAGGTTGTCAGATCAAACCTAAGGGTGAGGCTAGGTGATGTGGTGTCTGTCCATCAGTGTCAGGATGTTAAGTATGGGCAGCGAGTACATATACTCCCTATTGATGATACCATTGAAGGTGTCACTGGGAATCTCTTTGATGCGTACTTGAAGCGTAAGTTTCTACCCCAATTGTAATCAAGAAGGATATTTCTCGATAACTTTTCTCTATTTCTTATGATTATTTCATTGATATGCTAACTGCAACGTTTGCTTTTGTTGTTAATTGTCATCTACTTTATGATTAGTGTTTTTACTCATGAAATATGCTCCCATTGTTGATGTTGTGTGTGTTCCTGTTTTTTACTATAATATCTAAGCAATATATCTTTGCATGGTTTGGTCCATTGAGCATACCTACTTGCAGGTAGGTGGGTAATATTTGATAAAGTTGTAATATAGATCATTAGGATAATTGACATTGAACAAATTTTTTTTGGTGATTAGTGATCCCAATCTGATCATTGATGATGGCACTTCCTATTTATGTCTCTTGTATTTTTTATTTGTTCTCTTGTTTGATTTGTCAATAAACAGCAGTAACAAAGCCTTCTATCCCAAATCTGAAAAAGAATCTGTTGTTTTTTTCCTTTATTTATTATTTATAATCATCTGTAAACCATGCTCTTTTCAGTCTTTAATTCAGAGAGTGTTTGGGAGCTTATTTGTTGAAGCTTATAAGTTATGCCAGCTTTTTGCGACTTTTGGCTTTTATGATAAAAAAATTAGAATACTTCCAAGCATAAAAAGTCATTAATTTAGTCAAACTTGTTTAGATAAGCCTATGAACTAGTTTTTGAAAAGTTTAGGAACCTCAACTTTTTAAAATATGGCTTGTAAGCTAGCTTATTAAAGATGTCACCAAACATGTAGATATCGATATGCTAGCGTAAAAGCTACCTTGATTAATATACAAGGTCCCCCAAACACCCTAGTTTTTCCAACTAGCACATACTGCATGTGCACTTGTATGGGATGGTAATAGTGCGAGTTTTTATTATTTGATATATATGAGTCCTTTGATTTAAGTTTGATCTAATATATGGCATATGCTGAACACAAATTGGGGCCTTCTTTATAACTAGATACAAGAATTGACTTTTTTATGATTTGAATTCGACGAAGCGTATGCCTTTTTTATGTGGCCGTATATGATGCCTTTACGTAAGGGCATGTTTGGAAATTTTGGTTATAATCCATTTAGCTTACAATCCACAAATGGATTATAAACAATGGATTATAAGCCCAATTGTTTGGTAAGTTCTAGTGGATTATAATCTATCATTATCGTCGAAATGACCCAAAAACATTTAATGGGATTGATTGAGATAAATGGGACTTGGAATTTTGTGAAATGTGAGGGGTATATTGGATTTTTAATTGGCTAAAACTTGTGGCTTATAAGCCACCCAAAAAGAAGCTAGGATACCACAACTTACTTTTTGGTGGCTTATAAGCGAAATTAAACCATTTGCCAAACATTTTAAAATGGCTTATAAGCCACTTTTTGTGGCTTATATAGCCACTTTGACCACTTGCCAAACATGCTCTAAGTGGTAGGAATCACGTTGGTTTTTGCCCTGTTTTTTTTCATCATGTGTGTAGTCTGTTTTTTGAAGTATTAATATTCACACGGAAATGTTCTTTCTTTTCCCTTTCCAGTTCTAAAATATTGTTTTTCCTAATTTATTGGTTGTTTTATAGCATATTTCCTCGAGGCATATCGTCCTCTAAGGAAGGGGGATCTTTTCCTTGTCAGAGGAGGCATGCGAAGTGTTGAATTTAAGGTTATAGAAACTGATCCACCTGAGTACTGCATTGTGTCTCCTGACACGGAGATCTTTTGTGAGGGTGAACCTGTGAAAAGGGAGGATGAAGACAGACTAGATGAAGTCGGCTATGATGATGTTGGTGGAGTGCGCAAGCAAATGGCTCAGATCAGAGAGCTTGTTGAGCTTCCTCTGCGACATCCTCAACTGTTCAAATCTATTGGTGTGAAGCCACCTAAGGGTATCCTTCTCTATGGACCTCCTGGTTCGGGTAAGACACTGATTGCCAGGGCAGTTGCAAACGAGACAGGTGCATTTTTCTTCTGTATCAATGGTCCAGAGATCATGTCAAAGCTGGCTGGAGAGAGTGAGAGCAATCTGAGAAAGGCTTTTGAGGAAGCAGAGAAGAATGCTCCGTCAATCATCTTCATTGATGAGATTGACTCAATTGCTCCCAAGAGAGAAAAGACTAATGGGGAAGTGGAGAGGAGGATTGTTTCTCAGCTACTAACTTTAATGGATGGCTTGAAATCCCGTGCTCACGTAATCGTTATTGGCGCTACAAACAGGCCTAACAGCATAGACCCTGCTCTTAGAAGGTTTGGGAGATTTGACAGGGAAATCGACATTGGAGTCCCTGATGAAGTTGGCAGGCTTGAGGTGCTTCGCATTCATACCAAGAACATGAAGCTATCTGAAGATGTAAGTGTAATTGGCAAAATTTCTTCCCTTTGATGTACGATTGTATCCTTGAGTCATTTTGGTCATTCGAGTATTCCTCGTTACTTTGTTGCTTATCTGACCTCTATTTCTACCATGCAGGTCAATCTGGAAAGAATTTCCAAAGAAACTCATGGTTACGTTGGTGCTGATCTTGCAGCCCTTTGCACTGAAGCTGCCCTTCAATGTATCAGGGAAAAAATGGATGTCATCGACTTAGAAGACGATTCTATAGATGCAGAAATACTCAACTCAATGGCTGTTACAGATGAACACTTTAAGACTGCTCTTGGAACTAGCAATCCCTCAGCCCTCCGTGAAACAGTAAGTTGCATGTCCCCTGAGTTGTATCTTGTATGAACTGGTTTGAAAGAGAGTTTCATTAAATGTCTCATTTGGTTTCTTTGTTTATCAGGTGGTCGAAGTGCCCAATGTCAGCTGGGAAGATATTGGTGGGCTTGACAACGTTAAGAGGGAACTCCAAGAGGTGATAATTTTCTGGTGGAGGCTGCATCACTATTTATTATTAGTTTTTAGCAGTTGGCTGACCTTGCTTCATATGTTTTTTTTGTAGACTGTTCAATATCCAGTCGAGCATCCTGAGAAGTTTGAGAAGTTCGGAATGTCTCCTTCAAAAGGAGTTTTGTTTTATGGTCCTCCTGGTTGTGGTAAAACCTTGTTAGCTAAAGCAATTGCCAATGAGTGCCAGGCAAATTTCATCAGTATCAAGGGTCCTGAATTGCTCACAATGTGGTTTGGGGAGAGTGAAGCAAATGTTCGTGAGATCTTTGATAAGGCTCGCGGGTCTGCCCCGTGTGTCCTTTTCTTTGATGAGCTCGACTCAATTGCTACTCAGGTTTCTCTTCAATTCATTTTTGAAATCTGCTATTTCTCGTTTACTTTTGAATTGAGTTTATAATATCTATTTGCTGTTGCAGAGAGGAAGCAGCGTCGGTGATGCAGGAGGTGCTGCTGATAGGGTTCTCAACCAGCTTCTCACAGAGATGGATGGAATGTCTGCAAAGAAAACTGTTTTCATCATTGGGGCCACTAACAGGCCAGACATTATAGATCCAGCATTGCTTAGGCCAGGACGTCTTGATCAGTTAATTTATATTCCTTTGCCTGATGAGGCCTCTCGCCTCCAAATATTTAAAGCTTGCTTGAGGAAGTCGCCTGTCTCAAAGGACGTTGACTTGAGGGCTCTTGCAAAGTATACTCAAGGATTCAGCGGTGCGGATATTACCGAAATCTGTCAGCGTGCTTGTAAATATGCCATCAGGGAGAATATTGAGAAGGTATGCTTGCTAATTTAATATTTTCGTTAAATGTATTTTGCAAGATTTCATCATCATATGTATGCAGAGATGAATTAGAGCTGTCATTTGTTTTATTATTTGTCCATTACTAGTTTTCATTTTTTAGATTCAAGTTTCAGATATTGTAGTCTTCTTATCACAATATCACATCAAAATATGACAGTTAAAAGTACTATTATAGCAAGTATGCCTGCAAATTGAGAGCCAGACTTGAAGTAGGTTATTCTAGAACCAGTTTTCTGCCGCTTTTAAGATCTTATGTTGCTTCGGGAGTCTGCTTGATGGCCTGAATCTTGTTTATCTCATCTTATGTTATCATGTGGTTATTATTGCTGTTGTGATCCCTTTTGGTGTCTTTCTTCCATCTTCTTTCAGCCCATACTAATTGAGAATTTCTGATTAGAACTTTGATAACAACATTTTCCTGTTGGCACTGTGCATTGATGATTGATTTTTTGAACCAATTTAGATGGTAGAATCCCTTTTTGAACCATATGTGAACTTAATGAAACACCTTGGTTAGTCAATTGAATTTATATTCTGTTGATACTAATGCAAAATTGCTATTCTATCATCATTTTATATATATTTTTCTCTTCATCCTAATGCAAAATCCAGTGATGGAGCCACATATACGTTTGGGGTTGGCTTGGCTCCCCCCCCCCCCCCCCCCCCCCCACACACACACACACACAAAACCACCCCAGAAAAAAGGAAAAAAAACCTTTTGGAATGTATACTACCAATAATTATTAGATTGGATAAAATAATTGTAAACCCCTCAAAAGTTTGGAATTTGTATTACCTATAAGGTACCTTTCTCACTTCTCTTTCTTATATTGTTCTATGTAATTGTATGTCTTAAAAAAAAAAAAAATTATGATGATATATCTTTGAATGAGAAAGCATACAGATCTGGCTTGAAGTTGATTTTATTATTAGATATTTATATGGAACTTATGTTTGTGTATGATGTGGGGGGGGGGGCCCCCCCCCCCCCCCCACACACACACACACACACACATAAAAATGAAGAAAAAACACACAGACACACAAGAATTCTAGCTCCACCACTGATTCTATCATCAATTTCTTCTCATATTACATTTTGCTAGCGTCAGTCTTGGACTAGCTCCCAGGCTGTCTGTATCCGTGCAAATCTTTACGAACATGGTGATGGTTCTTACAAAATGTTGTAGTGACAGTAGATTTCTTCATAGGAAGAGCTCCGCAGTTTTTGGTTTATAGAACCAATCCCCAGTGTTTAGGAGGAAGTCTTATTTATCCATTTGTTCCCTTTTGAGTGCTTGACCTTCCTTGTGTCATTTGGTTCCTCCTCATTTCTCTGCTGGGGTTAAATTCAGGATACATCTCTTGTACTGTACTTAGGCCGCCAGCCATTTATTTACCCTTGTTTTTTAAATTAATAGTTACAACAAATTATCTCCCTCTCCAATTTGTACTATGCTACAGTTGTCAACCATCAGTGAACGAGGGGGGTCCTTTTGCAAAACACTGAAATATTATAGGGGTTTCTTGTTACACATTGACGCTACTTGACGCACAATTGTGGCGGAGAGCTTTCTTTGGGCATCGAGGATGGACAAGTGAATTAAAAAACAAAAAGTTGAGGAGTACCATGTGACTAATTCCCTGTAGGGCTTGCATCTGCATTTAACCTTTTTATTACTATTAATATGGATTGGAGTGCATTTGGAATTAGGGTTCACGTAAGAAGTGTATTATCTTTATGTATCTTGACCATCAACGGGTTGTTTCTTCACAGGACATCGAAAGGGAAAGGAAGAGAGGCGAGAACCCTGAAGCCATGGAGGAAGACGAGGTCGATGAGGTCGCAGAGATCAAAGCCGCTCACTTTGAAGAATCCATGAAATTCGCTCGAAGAAGTGTCAGTGACGCTGACATCCGCAAGTACCAGGCATTCGCCCAGACCCTTCAGCAGTCTAGGGGTTTCGGGAGCGAGTTCCGCTTCTCAGAGCGGTCGGAGCCTGCGGCTGGCGCCGGATCTGACCCCTTTGCAACCTCTGCTGCGGCTGCAGACGATGATGATTTATACAACTAAATTAACATACGCTTTGGTTTTAAAGACTTCTTTTAGATTATTTGTTTATGGTGCATGTGATTTCTTCAACTCTGGGATACGCTTCCAGTTTATGACTGATGATTTAAGAAAGAACACGCATGAAGGGAAAACTGAGATGGCTTATTCTTTTCCCCCCTCAACTAATCCTTGGTTTCCTGCGTTTGTTTTTGCTCGTTGATTGTTGTTGCATTTGGTCATTTTGGTGGCTCCAAGAATTATGTTTCTGTTTCGTGCTTCTTAGCAAAACAATCTTTAAGATATATAATCTACCTCACTTCACGTCCTATATATATATATATATATATATATTAGAAAAATAGGTATGTTTGGTACTAAACATAAGTTTTTGTGCTTGGTAATAAGGTGACATATTCCTCTTCACTTATTGAAATTGGAGCTTACATAGAATGAGTGTATGAGAATATGACACATTACTACCGAGCACAAAATTTGTGCTTGAGACCAATCATACCCATTTCTCTCTCTCTCTATATATATGATATTACAATATGCAAAATATTTAACATCTAGGTCTCTCGCTTATGTTAACATTATTTAATTTATAACATCTAGGTCTCTCGCTTATGTTAACATTATTTAATTTATTGAAGAAAATTTCAGCTCCCAGGTCTTGATTTGGAATATGACTGCATCACTGATTCCATACTCAAAACTAATAATACTTTTACCTTCAGGAGTTTGCGTTTTGGTCTCGTTGATAGGAAAAAGAATGAGATCTGACCCCAAACACCCCAGAAAGGAGGTCGTCGAGTAGAAATTACTGCTCCATGTAGATCAAAGAAGCGGTTTTTATAACATCAAACTACACCAAGAAATTACTGCTCCGTGTAGATCAAGGAAGCGATTTTACAACATCAAACCACACAACTCTTGGATGCAAGATAGAAGGGCAAATTTCCAGCAATTTTGCGACTTCTTAGGGTATTTGATATCTAGGGTTTTCCAAATATTTTAGAGGAGCTCTCAATAATGGAGGCACGCAGGATGAGTATCAATTTTGAAAACAAATTCTTTTGAAATTTATTTGTAAAAAACGAATCATTCTCAACTTATTTGTTAAAACCGATCAGTTTCAGCCATCTGGCTGAAACTTGGTCGGTTTTGACGAAAAAAATATCAAACTTCACAGGATTTGAAGTCCCGTGAAGTTTGTGAAAATTTTTCGTCAAAACCGACCAAGTTTTTTACAAATAAGTTAAGAATGAGTCGTTTTTTACAAATAAGTTTCGAAAGTGAATTGTTTTCAAAATTTGTCCCGCAGGATGAAAGAGAGGAAGGTGGAAGAGCAGTAATTATAAGATTTCCCCAAAATTTTCCTGCCACAACCCAAAATTCACGCCAAACTTTTTTTATAATAAATGATATGTCCTCAGCCTAATTCCCCAATAATACCGCGGGATTGGTATTTTGTGAAAGGGAAAATTTACAAAATAGTCCGTTTTTGCTAATTATTTAGCAAAATAGACCGTTTTGCTAAATAATTAGCAAAATAGACATCTTTTGGTCAACAGGCCAAAAAGAGGTTTATTTTGCAAAACAGCTCAGAAAACATACGGGACTAGTAGTCCCATATGTTTTAATCACGGATTAGTGAACTCAAAAAATTTTACAAAACATTAAGATGAACTCAGAAAAAATACGGGACTACTAGTCCTGTATGTTTTCTGAGTCACTAATCCGTGATTAAGTTGGCTCTAAACATAAGGGACTAGTAGTCCCGTATATTTTCTGAGTCTTATTTTTCAAAATCGACCTCTTTTTTTAAAAAGATGTCTATTTTACTAATTATTTAGCAAAACGGTCTATTTTGCTAAATAATTAGTAAAACCGGACTATTTTGCAAATTTTCCCTTTGTGAAATGGTGACCGATTTCTTACATTTTAGGAGCTTTTTAAATTTTTTTTATCGAAACAAACAGATCAATAGGAATCGGTTTTGGCACTTTTTGACAAAGAAATCCAGCGATAATATTTTTTTGGGAAAAATGCTTCCAGCCCCCAAATTCGTAATAAGTATGCTTCCCCCTCCCAAGACTTTTTCAACGCTCTTAAAACCCCCAAATTCATAATAACTATGCACTGAGCCCCCAAAACACAAAGCCCAAGAATTTTACACAGGTAAAGACTATAATGCACATTCTCTTTCTCACTGTGCAATCCCTCTGCTCTCCTTCCCCCACCATTTTTGCCCTAGCCCCCTCCGTCCCTTCCACAACCCTCGTGGCGGCCGAAGCTCCTCTCC
>BQKN01001079.1:241416-271867 GCA_022839385.1 Asparagus kiusianus | reverse complement strand
GATATGCGCCGTTCGAGTAAACTGTTTCTACTACGAACGGTCCTTCCTATTTGGGTTCAAACTTGCCTTTCTTCTTGGAGTTAAGGATCATAGGACGTCTTTCAGTCAAGACCAAATCCCCTTCCTTAAAACTCCTTTGTCGAACCTTTTTGTCGAAGGCTCGAGAAATTCTGGCTTGGTAAAACTCAATATGCTGTTGAGCTTCCAGGCGCTTTTCATCGAGCATCTCGAGTTCTTCGAGGCGCTTCTGATGTTGTTCTTCGGTCATCATCTGGGTTGCAAGAGCGATCCGAAGAGATGGAATTTGGATTTCCAAAGGGAGAATGGCTTCACACCCGTACACCAATGAGTATGGGGTTGCGCCGGTCGGTGTACGCACCGTAGTACGATAGGCCCATAGAGCCGTGCCGAGCTTGTCATCCCAATCCCGTTTGTTATTCTTCACAAGTTTTGACAAGAGCTTTATGATAGTCTTGTTGAAGGCTTCAGCTAATCCGTTTGCTGTGGGATTATAAGCTGTTGATGAGATATCCTGAATTTTGAACTTTTCGCAGAACCTTATGAAGGCGTTGCTGACAAATTGAGGACCGTTGTCATGTATGATTCGTCTTGGAACACCATGCCTGTAGATGATATGGTGCTTGATGAATGCAATGACGTTACTCGTTTTAACTTATCTGAGTGGAACTGCTTCAGCCCATTTGGAGAAGTAATCGGTAATTGCCAGGATGAACCGGTCACCTTTGACCGAAGGGGGATTTATAGGGCCGACAATGTCCATTCCCCAAGTCTCGAACGGCATGACGTAACCGAAGGATGAAGATGCTTCGGAGGTTGGTGCATATAATTCGCGTGTACTTGACATGCGTGACACTTTTGGGCATATATGATTGCATCGCTCATCATGAAAGGCCAAAAATATCCCATTCTTCTGATGCGGTCGTAAAGCTTGGGACCAGGTTGGTGTGCGCCACACTCTCCTTCATGCACCTCTCTAAGCACTTCTTCAGCTTCTTTGGTTGACAAGCAACGTGCTAGCAACCCATCATACCCCCTGCGGTATAGCGTTCGATTCTCCGTATTATAGTAGAATCTTGGAGCTCTTCGTCTGATTGACTCTCTCTCCTTCACATCTTCTGGCAAGATTCCATGCAAGACGTAGTCGATGATGGGGAAACGCCAATCTCGGGCTTTGAATTCAGCCTGAGTTGTGTGCACCTCCTGGACCTCTTCTTCCCTGCCATCTTCATCGTAAAGCGGCACTAAGAGTTGGTGAGTTCTTACCGTAACAAACTGCTCTGTTCTGGGAGGCTGTGCCAGAGATACAGCTAAAGCCGCTAACGCATCTGCGTAGGTGTTCTGTAACCGCGGAACGTGCTCGATGAAGAATCCTTCAAACGATTCCGCTAGTTCCACCGCCATCTTGTGATATGGGATTAAATCCTGACTTCGGACTTCGTATTCCCCTTGGAATTGTTTAACTATCAGTTGAGAATCACCGAAAGCTTCGAGATACTCAACCCCCAGCTCCTTGGCGAAATTAAGCCCTATAATCAGTGCGTTATACTCTGCTACATTATTCGAGCATGGCTCGGTTAATGAGTAGGCTCGAGGCATCACATGTTTTCCTGGGGAAACCAAAACAACTCCGACTCCGGAGGAGACCTTAGAACATCCGGGAGTACCTATGACGAGAGCCGCTCGGGAAGCACCATCGAAGTATAAACACCACACTTGTTGGTGCGAAGTTACGTTGACTTCGTGGGTTTCATCAGGTAGGTCATCATATATCTCGGCGGTGTCCGTAGTTGGATTAGCTGCCAGGAGATCACAGATGGCCTGCCCTTTTACTGACTTCTGCTGTTTGAAGTGCAGATCGTATTGGGACAAGAGTAAGGCCCATTTTGCTAACCGCCAATTCATGGAAGCTGGTTGAGTCATGAACACTCGGACTGGGTTAACTTTAGAGATGACATAGATGGTCTGTCCAACCAAGTAATGCCGCATCTTCTGGATGGCGAACACTAGAGCGAGGCATTCTCTCTCAATCATGGGGTATCGAGATTCCGCGCCTACCATGGTTCGGCTTAAATAATACACCGCCTGCTCGTGACCGTTATCATCATCTTGTGCAAGCAATGCACTTAATGAGTGGCTCGTCGCCTTGACATAAATCAAGAACGGTTTGCCCGATTTCGGTGCAACGAGTACGGGAGGTTTTGAAAGATATTCTTTAATACTCTCGAATGCCTTTTGACAAGCATCGTCCCATACGAATGACACGCCCTTCTTTGTGAGCCTGGAGAACGGTTGGCATTTTCCCGAAAGGTTTGAGATAAACCGACGGATATAAGCCAATCGCCCTTGTAGTCCTCTGAGCTCTTTGAGGTTTCTCGGCAGTTGTAATTCATTAATCGCCTTCACTTTGTCAGGATCGATGTGAATACCTTTGGTGGTGACGACGAATCCCAGGAATTTACCACTAGACATTCCGAGGAAAGACTTGGTGGGATTCATCTTCAATTGATGAGCTCGCATCAAGTCGAACATGGTCTTCAAGTTCTTAATGTGATCTTTCTTATCACGACTTTTCACGACCAGGTCATCTACGTAGCATTCGACAGTCTTTCGGAGATGCTCCTGAAAGATCTTCGACATAGCTCGCTGATATGTAGCACCTGCATTCTTCAAGCCGAAGGGCATGACTGTGTAGCAGAATACGCCGAGAGGCGTTCTAAATGCAGTATGCTTTTCATCATCTGGATGCATCTTTATCTGGTTATAACCAGAGAAACCATCCATAAAGGACATCCTCTCGAACCCGCACGTGTTGTCGATGATAACATCTGTGATGGGAAGGGGAAAATCATCTTTTGGGCAAGCAGCATTGAGGTCCCTGAAATCGATGCATATCTTGATCTTCCCATTCTTCTTAAGGACCGGGACAATATTGGCGAGCCATTCTGGATGTTGCTCTTCTCTAATGAATCCTGAGTCGACGAGCTTTTTAACCTCAGCTTCGATCGCCTCCATCATTTGCGGATGAAACCGTCTTTGTTGTTGTTTGACTGGTTTGACATCCGGCTTAATGTTGAGACGATGCACTGCTACGTTTGGATCGAGTCCTGGCATGTCTTCATAATTCCAGGCGAACACATCGATGTATTCCCTGATAAGAGAGATTAACTCTTCTTTCTCTTCGGGTAAGAGGCTGTCGCTAATGAATATCGGCTTCAGATTTTCCTCGCTTTTCATATTCACTTGGACTACTTGATCTTCGGTAGGAGGTTCCCTTTGTTTGAATCTATCACCGTACTGCATGCTTAAGTGATGAACCCACGGATCTTCCCATGTTAGCATCTGGTCATCCTCTTCTATTGTCGTTGGATCAACCGTGACCATGTTCGACATTAGCTTTTTAAACATTTCGCCAAGACTAGCGTCGGAATCCCAAGCCGAAGAGTCAGAAGAGTATCCTTTTCTAGCCTTGTTAGCGATCTGATCGATGATTTGCCAGCAACACTCGTCGTCGGATGAGGAGACGTAGCCTAAGCCTCTTTTGTGGCGATAATAATCATCGGGTTTTCCTTTTGGTACATAGGCCATTCGAGGTGGAACTCGCGGACCTCGACCAAAGTAAAGACCCTCTCCGAGCTTGAAGTCATATCCCTGCTTTTCCATCATACTGCGTGCTTTCGCGTCATATCTGAACAGATGTGGAGTAGGTTTATCATCTTCGTCTTCCTCTTCCAAGAAGTGGTCGGGTATCGGAGATTTTCTTCCTTTGCCGTAGACGACCTCTTTTCCACCCCCAATCCCTACGGGGATGACAAGCGTCGTTCCGCAAGGGTCGTGTACCTGCTTTTTTGTCAAGCAAAATGATTGAGGAGGCATATGTAAATCAGGGTTATCATAGAGTTCCTTAGTGACATTATCAAGACCCGCCGAGTACTCTAAATCATCGTTTATTGATAGTTCTTCGGCAAGTTGCCAATTACAACTATTCTCCGATGATTTATCATCGTCAAGATTGATTACAATGGGTACAATGTCATTAAGAACAAAACCACCATCGTAATCAAGCCCGGCTTCGGTATCAGCTTCATCACCGCTGTCCGTCCCCTGGGCCGATGGTTCAGTATCGGATTCAGCACTGTATAAAAGGGAATCGGTGAAATAGTTCTCCAATCCCTTAAACGGTTGCTTATCCGCGACCACCGTCTTAACTTCATTATTTGTGCCTACATATTTGAGGCATTGATGCAGAGTTGACGGGACTATAAGGTTACCGTGGATCCAAGGTCGACCCAACAGTAAGTTATAGGATGTTTCCGCGTCAATCACATAGCAAGTAACTTCCGACTTCAAATCCCTGATTTGGCACTTGATTCGGATCTTCCCCAGGGGTTTGGACCCGCTGGTGTTGAATCCATAAATCGTCGTGCCAGTGGAGGCTAATTTGCTAGTCGGGATCCCGAGATGATGCATCAATCAGAATGGCATGATGCTAACAGCGGAACCCGGATCGACTTGGATCCGGTTGACCATGCTGGAGCCAATGTGCCCGGTGAAATACAAGGGCCTATCATGCTTTGAGTTCTTCGTCTGCATGTCTTCTTTGGTGAATGAGATGCAGGGAAAATGATGCGCTGTGAGATTGCAGTGCTAAACTGACGACTCCGGTTCCTCAGGAGATGGTTTGATCCGAGTCAGGAAGGCTTCAGAATTGCTCAAGGCCTCCTGTAATACTTTCCTTGTATCTTTTGACAGACGCAGCAACTCGTATAGGGTTATCCGAGCCGGGATGTTAGCCAACTGCGCCATGATATCAAAATGGGGTGGAGAGCTTGCATTTCCCGGTTTGTCTCTCCCAATCGGATGATTGAATCGAGACTGCCTCGGGTTTTGAGCTTCTTGTCGTACAGGCTCTTTCCCTTTCTCCTTTTGCGTGACTTTCTCCGCAGCTACCGGCGCTGGGGGAGTTGTTGCGATTCCCAGTTCTGCCAGCGTCGTGGAAGGTGGGGTTTTGGTGCCTAATAGCTCGGAAGCATCCGGGTACTTGTAGTGATATTCGTTCCCGCTTCGGGTTGCGAAGGCCTCCTGTTCGTCTTCAGAGAGCGGGAAGGTCGGAATTCTGTCGTCATCCACCCCTAGTATAGCAGAAGCTCCATGACAGGATTTACCCTTTCTTTTCGACTTTTTCTTGGAAGAAGTCGCAGTCCATTGTTCATCTATGATCAAGTCCGGGTGAACCCACAGAATCTCGCCGTTCGGGGCCGTGTGTGGCACGAGCCCTTTCTGGCGCTGTTTGTGAGGATCATCATTCACCGTCTTCACTGCTACATTGATTACTGGCTCATGTTGGAACCAGCTCGAGGGAACAGACCCGAAGCTGATGGATACTGTATTCGTACCCACATTCTTCTCCTTGGGTTGCTTCATAGTGATAACCCCAACATCGATTAGGGCTTGAATCTTATCTTTAAGAGCGTAGCATACCTTGGTAGGATGGTGCACCGCTCGGTGAAATGCGCAGTACTTTGGATCATTGACTCTCTTGGCATCTTCTTGATCCTGAATCGGAGGCAACTTGATCTTGTTGTTCTTGACGAGGTATTTGAAAATACCGGGAACTTCATCCTCCTTGAATGAATAGACCTTGGGGAACTTTGGCTCCGCGGCCTTTTGCTTCTGGGGCTGTTGTTGCCACCTTGATTGTTGAGGCGCCTTCTGTTGCTGCTGTTGTGGCTGTGCTTGCACCTCAAATATTTGGTTTGCGTTCACCGCATTCGCATGCGCCTTTCCTTTGCCCTTAGGGACAAAGTTTTGCGGTGGAGCGTTACCTGTGATTTGCCCTCTTTCGGCCTTCTTCCTTTTGAGGAATCGCTCGGCTCTTTCTCCCCGCACCTTTAGGTCCTTCCAGGTCTTTGGTGGCGCCATTCCCATGGCTTCGAGGACGTCCAACGTCAGATTGTTGTGGCAAGTTTCGAGGATAAAATCCTCGCTGACTGGGTCCCTGCAATTCATTGCTTTATTTTGGAATCTTTTCACGAAATTTTCGACCGTCTCGCCATTCTTCTGCTTTTCGTCGAATAGCGTGCCGATCGAAATTTCGGTGTCATCATCAAAGAAATTTGTTAAGAACATATCCTCCATGTCGTCCCAGCTGCTGATACTCCCAGGCTTGAGACGGCGATACCAATCGAAGGCTGCTCCGCGAAGAGTGCCGACGAATGACCGCACCATAAGAGGCTCATTTCCAGAAATGATTCCTAAATGAGACTTGAAATATATCAAGTGTTGGGTAGGGGAACCCTTCCCGTCAAACAGCGTAAAGTTAATCAAATTAAACTTTGCCAGATATAGGATTGATTCCCACTCCCTTGGGTAGGGACAGGGTATGCCGGACCTCTTCACTTCTTGAGCATTCATCAACGCATTGATTTTGCTCTCCAAGTCCTTCATCTTCTTATCCTCACTCGTAGCTGCCTTCGAGTGGCCTTGGGAAGAGGTGACGTGGTCCTCTTTAGCACCATCGTCTGCGGGACCACCCCCATTGTCGTTGTTGACAGGAGGGATATTGACGTTATCTCCTTCCCGCTCATTCTCATCTTGATTGCGTTGATTAGGCTCTGCTTGGTGAACCGTCAGCGCCGCAATTTGTTGGTCGTGCATCTCTCTCATTCGTTGCATGGCCATCTCCATCTCGAACTTGAAGCTCTCCTTCTTCTTAGCCAGGGCCTCTTCAAGTATCTTAGTTACCTGTTCGGCACTAATCATAAGCGATTCATAAGGTTGCCCCGCACTCGAAGCCGTGTCATCAGACGCTATGGCCGAGCAAGAATCTGAATCAGCATCCGACTCCTCTTCTTCTAGAGAAAGTCCCTTTTGTACTCTTTGGTAATTCTTCCGGCCATTGGTTCCCGGTGGCAACCGCGTCATGCATCGGGATACTTCGGCAAGCTGATCCAGATTGAAGTATCGGGTTGATTTCCCCCTGCCGGCCATGTTAGCCGACACTCTTAGATATTCGTCTTCTTGGCGGACGAATTTCTTCTTGTGGAAACGCCTTGGCTTAAAAATTCTTTCGAACACCGAGACTCTCCTTGGGGTTTCAGCACAGCAGCATTCTGATAGCACCGCCTTGATTATATTGGCGCACGGGCAGCGAGACTCCATATCCTGCACATATCTCTTTCGAGATTTTTCCATACCCCCAGCTCTATAGTACAACTCATCAGTTTGATAACTGGAGCAACCTATAGAGTGTTGGCATGTGCTCCCCGGTATAACACCATCATCATCAGATGAGTGTGCTTCCCTTTGGGAATGCGACGTTCTGTTAGCTTTTTCAAAAGTAGCCGTTCAAGTTTACGCTTTTGTGAGCGTAGAAACTGAACGGGCTCTTGTACTTCGACCCGCAGCCCAATGCGGTCGGTAATAGGGGTTTTCCCTTTATCATTTTTCTTGGGGAGGTTGATTCGACCCCCAGTTTGATTTGCAACTTGGGGACCTTTCAATGGTCCCAATCGTTCCTTGACAGGTACTCTACCTCGGTTCTCCGGTAAAGGACCGAGGCGACCTCTCAAAGGAACCCTGGATTTTGAAGGGTCTCCGCTCTTACCTGGCTCCGTTGAAGGCGCCGGAACAGGAGGAACAATATCTGGCTTTGAGGGATTTCGGGCGATAACTCCACCCATCTTTGTTGGAGGTGCTGGTTTTGACTTGAGCACCCACACCAACTTGTTTGTAGGCGACTTGTTGAGCGCCGCTTCTTTCTGCATCTCCTCCGCTTTCTTTAGGAGGAGTCGGGCATGTGCGAGCAACGCCCGACGCTTCTTGATTCGCTCTTCGAGGGTGGAGCGATTCCTCTTGATACGAACCCATTCGTTCGCTTCAGTTTTGGAGGAGGAGTTGGTTGTTTGCCGTTGTTGTTCTCGGCGGTACCTGGACTTTAGATACTCATTGTAGCGGATCCCGTCCATCGATTCAGCGGCTTTGGCTTGTTGTAGGGCGAGGCGTTGACACCGTCTTTGGCGAGCCCTCTTTGACAGAGTTGGAGTAGCATCATCCATCACCTTCGTGGCGGTCGGGAGAACCGGATCTACAGCCTCGACCACGCTGAACGACGCGGGGACGTTGCGTGGTGCGGGCGTAGCAACAGCGACGGGATCTTGGGTTTTTGAGCTGGAGATCCCTCGAGCCCTTTTGGGAGATGGAGTCTTCCCACGCCTATTTGGAGAGGCGGATCTGGAGGAGGAGGAAGAGAGGTACTCTTCGAACTTCTGCTGATCAAACTCGTATTCGATCTCTTCATTCACCCGGATCTTAAAGGCCGATTGTGTCACGACGATCTCGGCAGCGAGATCGGCGGCTCCCACTGTGGTCGCCAGCTTGTTTTCGGGAAAAGTTGCTGTTTTCATTGCTCTTCAAATCTGTCACAACTTCAGTCGTTACAACAAGAATGAAATAAAAAGTCGATCTTTTTATAAGATCTCCTTGCGCAACAAAACCAAGATTACAACTTTATCAAAAATAAACACAAGATCCCGTTTTGGTGCGGTCTTGCTTGCGTGGGTCTTTTGCCTGTGACGGGGATGTTGATATCCGTGGACCACCGGTCGATCAGATCCGTTTTGGAAAAATCCGGCAGAGTTTCGTCGATCCGCGTGAGATCTAGAAACTCGAAGCTCCTATCTCGGCTAAAGCGAGATATTTGCTCTTCTTAGTATCACCGCCAAGGGGCAACACTAAGGAAAAGAGAAGGGGGAATGAAGAAGAAGTCTCCTTTGCCGTAGAAGGCACGATCACTCCTCGCTGCAGCAGGGCTTCGCCTCTCCAAAATTCCAGATCTAGCTCTAGCCTTAGCTCTCCCAAAAATCCAGCCCTTTGAATGAAGACCCAAGGGGTCTATTTATAGGCCAAGAGGAGTGAGGGGGGTGCAAAAAGGTGAGGACACCCCTTGGGGTGTCTCGGCTTGGCCGAGACACCCCTGGGGTGTCTTGGTTTTTCCAAGACACCCTTCGGGTGTTTCGACCTCGCCGGGATACCGCCGGGTGTCTCAGTTCGGTCCGAGACTGTCCGCTGTGTAACCGCCGTTGACTTTTCGTCCCAACTCGGATTTAATTGATTTCGGATGCGTTGAAATTCTGATGAAGAGCTCTGTCGATCCCGATGGTTGGATTATCAGTGGGGCGAACGGGACACAAAGGGCACTGCTTCTTTTGCAGCGGTCACGGGGTTCCCGATCAGTCCGTATCCCCGTTGTTCTGAAATTCTATCGGCTCACGTAACTCATCGATTCGCTTCAGGCGCTCACCGACGTCAATTGAACTCTTATGAACCGGGTAGTGACGTTCATCGTCGTTCCTTAATACTGAGCTGTTCGTAGGGACCTATCGGCAGTTTTTGATGCCTACACCTGTATGTTCATGCACCCAGTCCATATCAAAATTAACAACCTTTTCTCTCCCACTTTCGGCATCGGGCAGAGAAAACGCCACTTCATTTCCCTTATAGTGTCTCAATACAAGTTCCAGCGTGGGTCGATCTAATGCTGGGGGGCCAAACTTTACATAATGCTGGAATGTACACCCTTGGTATGCATCCCAATGACACTGCCGCATTCTCGGTTCGAGGACTTTCATAAATTTACAATATACGGCGAAACTAGCAGTTGGTCTAATTTTAGCAGCACCTGACTTTTTCCTGTATTATAATTAAACATTTAACATCAACAACACTTAACATCCAACATCCAATAGTTAACATACAACAATGAACTGTAACACTTACGCTATAAACCTTAACAAACAACAGCCAAACTTAACATATACGTGAGGTATATAGTTCACATTTAACATTAAGGTATCAGCTAACATGTCCTTCAACCAATGTCCAGGCATATAGTTCACAATTCAACTAAATCTATAACATCTATCTAAATTGGAAAATATAACATATAACATTATCTTACTTCTTAATGGATTTCTGTGGTGCGTTTAGTGAACTTGTAAATTTTCTTTTTCTCATTACAGCCCTTTGGAAACTCAATAACGTTTGGGTGGCTTCATCGGTGCTGCCATTCCCTGATGATGACACATTTGTGGACGAAGACTTGGAGGCAGGGGAGGATGTGAGAGAATCGGTACCACGGTCGGTCTCAGATGGCAAAGGGGTGTCTTCGTCGGTCTTGGAAGGCGAGGGAGGATCTTCGTCGGTCTTGGAAGGCGACGGCGAGTCTTCTCGCTCGTCGTTCGTTGGTGCATGTTCCTGACGTTGCAGCGGCGGCGGAGAATGGTGAACAACTTCGAATTCGTTCGCCGATTTTTTCCCCATATTCGATCCCGTTTCGACCTAACCCTAGAAGCGGATTTTGGTTTTTCGCCGGAGTGATGGCCAGAGACAGAGTGCGGGAGGGAGAGAGGAGAGAGAGAGAGAGCGCCTCAATAGTAGCGGAGCGGGCGGCACCGTTACCAACGCACGGAGTGGGCGGGAAGGGTAGATTGGGGATTCTGATAATTGAGTGAGCTGGAGGGGCTGAAATGAAGTTTTGGGGTGTATTTTGGGTTTATACCAAACGTTGAAAGTACAGGGGGCTAGGCCACATTGTTTTTCCATTTTTGGGGCCTTAAAGCAATTTTCCCTTAATTAAATCTTCGTATTTGTGTGTTTTGTCTATATTTTTCAATCTTTCAATGTTATTCATATATTCTTTCTGTCATTGATAAATGGTAAACAGTTAGGTTTTCAGGTGTGCTGGTAACAGCGAGCGCCATAATCTTATTAGCGGAAGTTTATTATGCCCTCACTACTGTCTTTGTTCTCATTGAAGTAGAAGTTAAGGGTGTGTTTGGTTCAATTTCTACAAATTATTTTCACCCAAAATATGATTTCCTTGTATTTATTAAAAAAAGTATAGGAAAAGTTTTGAGAAGTCAAAAAGTATCAATTTTCTTTCTTTTTTGTAATTTGCTTGTTTGGTTCAAAATAAGAAAATGACCCATAACTTTATAGAAACTAGCAAGATTTCCTATAATTTGTAGAAATTGAACCAAACACCCCCTAAATTTATAGAAAAATGACAACCTTATAGAAAAGTGTCAATGAGGTGTTAGATTTCCTGGTGACTTCCACCCATTTTGAGAGAAAATTAATTTCTGTAATTTTTGGTACTTTCTTGTACTTTACAAAAAATATTTTTGTAATTTTTTTGAACCAAACACAGTTTACTGAAATCTATAAAAAAATTTAATTACAAAAATACCATTGTCAGTCCTTTTGAGAAACTTTTCTATAAAATTGTTGAACCAAACACCCCCTAATTTTGTTATTAACGCAGTCCAGAAGTAATAAACATCAAAATTCACTAAAGATTATTTTTTGAATACAGAAAGAACGATCTTCGAATCCATGAAGAACTTCAAATCCACGAAGACAATACAATAAAGAGGAATTTTTATTGATGAAAATTTATGTAATACCATGAGATTTATAATTCTTCTTCTTAATTAGATAAACAAAGCCTACTCCTAATAAGAACAAATCCCTAAAAAAAGAAATAATTTAAAACCACCTAAAAGACTTTCTATAATAAAGGAAACAAATCAGTCCAAAATTATATCAAAATTGATGTCATTTCCTAATCTAAATTGACTCTAGCTTTATTACTAAAAATAAACTTAAAGCTGATTATTTTTAAATTTCAGCCACAACTAGGTATTACTGATGAGAGTTTAAAAGTCTGACAATCTAGTTGACTCTGTCTCATCGAGATAGGCGATTTACACATATAATATGTTAAAATTCACCTTTCAAGTTGAAAGATATAATTGTTTTTTGCGGAAGTCAATAAATGTATGAGTCTGCATTTAGCTCATGGCTGTCTCACTCCTCTATGAAATTTGTCCGTTAAGTATCTTACATCGGTCATTAAGCATGTACATGGAACCATGGATGAGACCAAATTGACAAAATTTTCCAAGCCCAGGGTAAATAGGTTTTAAACAATTAAATAGAGAAAACAACCCAAACTTTACTTCAAAATTTTCTATTATATACATCCAACCACTAATAAACCTTTTCCCCCCCTGATTTATTTTATGATCGAGAGACCAAATCATTAGTGTACATAACAATCTCATTTATAGGATGGACTACTGCAGAGATTGGAGGCTAGTGTGAAACATTCTCTGTCTGTTTCCAAGTGTTAGCAAATAATACACATTTTGTTTCGAGACTCGTTACAAGGATAAGGCCCAAGCTGATGAAGTTATGTATGCCAACGATGTAGGGTCGAGACGATTCCTCCTGGGTTAAGATTCTTCCAACATGTGTTATGATTTTCTTGGGTGCACAAACTGTATGTAGATTTGGCGAAGGATTTGGTGAAGAACAGGTTTTGGAAGTAGGGAGTTGTTTTTGGCGGCGTGCGGTCGACCGTAGTGCAAAGCCGGTCGACCGAATTCGTACACGGACCCAGGGTTTGATTCTGGGCTTGGTGCGGTCAACTGCCACGGTCGACCGCCAGACCCTGTAATCATTTACTGGGTTCTGTCGTTTGTCGCGGTCGACCATGGCAGTCGACCGCGTATCGGGTCAGGCCCAGATTGTTGTTTCCTATTCTGTTTGGGATTGGTGTTTGATATAAATTCAAACACACGTTTTAGGGTTTCTTTGGGATTGTTTAGGGGATATTTGGAGCACAAAAAAGAGGTATTTTCTGAAGCTATTGGTTAGTGTTTTGTTTGAGAGATTAAGAGCTTTGTTGGTGAGATTAATTGGTGAGTTTGAGTGATTTATAATCTTAGTTTGTACTCTTTTTCTCTATTAGTGAAAACATCATCCCCTTCTTGCCCCGTGGACGTAGAAAACTTGTTGAACCACGTAAAAAATCGTTGTTTATGTTTGTATCATTATTTTGCATTATTTGGCTTTCTCTCTCGGCGTTTGTATTTGGTTTCTCGAAGCACAACGATTGGTGGCTTTCGCGTACAACAAGTGTTATCAAAGCACAACACTGTACACTTGCATGTGAAGTGTTGAATTGTGACGATATCTCCATTTGTCATTTGTACATTACTATACTGAATCTGACTCTCGATGAGGATTCATTAAGAGTGACTCGCATATAAAAATTGTTAGATGAATATCTGGTTAAATATGATTAGACTAATGATTTTAATAATGTTAACTTATTCCAGTAAATTTGCCTATTTCATCTCATGCGATTAGGTCTTGTTTAACACAAGATTTAAAATATGATGTGATCAATGAGACTTCGGCAAAGAAGATTTGGGAGATTCTAGAGAGCAAGTATTTGATGAAGAGTGTGGAAAATCGCTTGTATTTGAAGAGGAGACTTTATCTCTTCCAATTAAAGAAAGGGACCTCTATTGGTGATCACATAAACCATTACACGAAGCTTCTTACGGATTTGGCGAATGTAGATGTTATGATTAAAGATGAGGATAAGGCGTTGTTATTGTTAAGTTCCTTGCCCGACGAGGAATATGAGACTTTCGTTCTTACTCTTATTAATGGGAAGACATCTCTTTCGTATAGTGAGGTCATCGCTGCACTTGTGAATTATCAGCTTCGGAAGAAGGATAAGGAGACTTTGATTGATCACAGTAGCGGAGGCATTGGTCACAAGAGGGAAGAGTCCAAACCGAAGTAGGAGGTCGTAGTTTAGAGGATCATATCCTTCATTTGGTAGGAATCGATGTGCCTTTTGCAAAGAAGATCGACACTGGAAAGCCGAATACCTAAAGTTGACAGATCGAGCCGGGAAGAATAAGCGGAAAGCTACTCAAGCTTCAGAGATGAATGTTTCCAAGGCTAGTGGTGGCAATTCAAATTTGAATTTTACGGGCTATTCATACCCTACATACCGTCAGTTTGTGTTGCTAACTTTACAGAGTGGATATTGGATTCAGATGCTTCTTACCATATTTGCCCTAGGAGGGATTGGTTCTCCAGCTTTCAAGAGTTAGAAAGAGGGGATGTCATACTCATGGGTAATGATCATGAATACCTTATTGATGGTATTGATACCGTTTATATTAGGATGTGTGACAGAGTGATTCGAGAGTTGGATGAAGTGATGTTCGTTTCGCAGTTGAAGAGGAACATCATTTCACTTGGAGTTTTAGAGGCAGCAGGCTGTAGGGTGACCTTGGAGGATGCATGTTTGAAGGTCACATTTAGGTCTGTGATTGTGATGAAGGGTGTCAGGAGGAAGAATTTGTACTATTTAATTGGGAGCACGATGATTGGTAGAGAGCTGACGACCTCTTTGGATTTGGCTAGACTGTGGCGTTTGTTGAGGCTAGGTTATTCGATTATTGGTATCATGCATGGATTATTAAGGAGTGCTTTGACCTGCAGATTGAAATCCTGTGAGCATATTGATATGAGCAAGGAGACCGAGGTGGAGTTTGAAACTTCTATCCATCGATCGAGGGGTCTTCTAGGTGATGTTCATTCAGGTATTTGGGGGCCTTCCAAGGAGGCATCATTGGGAGGTAATTGGTATTTAATTTCCTATGTTGAGGACTGTTCTAGGCATTTGTGGGTTGCAACCAAGTCCCGTTGGTGTGAAGTCCTAGTAGTCAACAACAGGTGAAAGAAGTGTATTGGCAGAAAGGTAATACGTCGTTCTGATTTTGGTATGGGTTATTTTCTGCATTTGTGTCGAGCTCACGATAGTTTGAGATACTTTATTGGAGAGGAAACATTAGGACGACGAGATGAGATGATAGTTTTGATGGGCCGTTCCTTGCTGGAGGAGGATCGGCGGTTGATGTTGAGCATTGGTTTTGGTGTTGGAGCTTTGATATATTGGAGTCATCTTATTCATAGGTTGTCGACTGCTACATTTGGTGTATTTGGATCTGGTGGAGCTGTTTCAGATTTTGGGATGCTTTAGATGTTTGGTTGCCTAGCATATGGTCACATCGAGGATGTGAGATTTAATCCGATTGTACATTTGGGATTCAGAGGCTCGTTTGGTTATCAGGTGAGGGTATCTGATTTTGTTCTGAGCAGGTATATCACATTTGACTCTCGGCAGGTGGAGAGTATAGATCAGATCATTGGGATATCATAGCGGATGGAGAGTGATGTTACTCTACGTTGGGTGGAGATTACTCCACGTTTTCCAGACCATTCTGTATCGTTTGGGATTCCGGCTGATGTGTCATAGATTGAGGATCATGTTGATTTGGATGCAGATGATGAGTTGGTTGATTCGAGTATAGCTGGTGGACATAGTTTGGATTTGGACATGACCGTTGGTTCACCTCAGGTGGAGGTGTTTGGTTTGTTTCACTTTGAGGCCATTGGGAGAGCTATCAGTCGCAGATTTGTTGGTAAAGAGTTGAGAACTCTTCTATTGGATTGAGAGCCTTTGGAGGCCATTGGATGAACTACGTGAAAGATTAATTCCTTTGGCAAGAGGATACGTAGGCAGTCATTTATGATGTAGCCGATTTGGTGAGTAGACACCGATGTTTCGAGAGTGATCACATTCTCATTTAGGTCTCGACTTGTTATGGATTGAGTCCGTTGTTATGATTTTGTTTCACTTCGTACTGAATGCAACAAGTGAGATGTTTGGTTGGTATTAGTATCGGCTCAGTTTTGGAAAAACTTCACTGAGGTGGAGAATTATAGATTTGGCGAAGGATTTGGTGAAGAGCAGGTTTTAGAAGAAAGGAGTTATTTTTGGTGGTGTGCGGTCGACCGCGGTGCAAGGCCGGTTGACCGAATTCGTTCATGGACCCAGTGTTTGATTCTGGGCTTGGTGCGGTCGACCGCCGTGGTCGACCGTCCAAACCCTGTAATTGATTCTGGGCTCTGTCGTTGGTGCGGTAGACTGTTGCGGTCGACCGCCAGACCTTGTAATCGTTTACTGGGTTCTGTCGTTTGTCGCGGTCGACCGTGGCAGTCAACCGTGTATCATGTCAGGCCGTTGTTTCCTGTTCTATTTGGATTAGTGTTTGATATAAATTCAAACACACGTTTTAGGGTTTCTTTGGGATTGTTTAGGGGATATTTGGAGTATAGAAAAGAGGTATTTTCTGAAGTTATTGGTTAGAGTTTTGTTTGAGAGATTGAGAGCTTTGTTGGTGAGATTAATTGGTGAGTTTGAGTGATTTGTAATCTCAGTTTGTACTCTTCTTCTCTATTAGTGAAAACCCCATCCCCTTCTTGCCCCGTGGACGTAGACAACTTGTCGAACCACGTAAAAATTGGTTGTTTGTGTTTGTGCCGTTATTTTGCATTGTTTGGTTCTCTCTCGGCGTTTGTGTTTGGTTTCTCAAAGCACAACGATTTGTGGCTTCCGCGCACAACAAGTGGTATCAGAGCACAATACTGTACACTTGCATGTGCAACATTGTACACTTGCATGTGAAGTGTTGAATTGTGACGATATCTCCATTTGTCATTTGTACATTACTATACTGAATCTGACTCCCGATGAGGATTCATTAAGAGTGGCTCGCATATAAAAATTGTTAGATGAAAATCTGGTTAAATATGATTAGACTCATGATTTCAATAATGTCAATACTTATTCCAGTAAATTTGCCTGTTTCATCTCATGTCATGGCCCTCTGCAATTCATTAATAAAAAATAAAGACCGACTCTTATAATTACGCCATGATTCCAAACATATTTAGTTGTACTAATCTCATAGTTATTGGCAATATGGCTGTAAAATGTAAATCACATCTCATTCCTATATATATACACGCTTTGACAAACTTATAGATGTGACGCGCTCTTATTGTATGCGCCAATTATATGAAGTTGCCAAAAATTTTAATATTATTTTCCTTTCAATTGACCATGCCCACCTGTGTCCTTTCATCGTTTAAATGTAAATGAAGGTTTGGCACTAATCGCCCACGTGGTGTCATGGATGAGATTAGTAGGACAAATCTCAATTCGTGGTATTAAATTTAAAGCATGTGCTAGCGTGTACTATGTAGATCTCTCACCAATGAAGTGACTAATCCTAGAACAATTAAACAAGGGGAGCAATCCAAACTTTACTTCACTTTTCTATTATATTCAACCACTCGCGAAGTCTTCTTCTATCTCGTTCTTCAAGAACCCTCCTCTATCCATTCTAGAAAAGAAAAACTCATTTATAGGATGAAGAAATCGAAAGCTATAGACTCTTGAAAACGTTGTAACATTCTTGTTGGTTTCCTAAGACTTTGAAAATACTACATATTTTTTTTCCCTGAGCTTGTAGTTCTGGATTAATATTGTATATTTATGATAGGTTATGCAACAACTTAATTGCACTTAAATATCTTATAGGTTTCCCTAATTTCCACTTATATATCCTCGTTTGTTTTTAGCAATACTTATATGATCCCCTACAATTTTTAAAACTTGCATTTTAATATGCTAAAATATGCAAACATGAGAACCATGTACCACTTACACGCTAATGTCAGAACATTTTAACTCTTACTATTTGTTAACTTTAATATTAAACTTATTAGAATTCTATTTTAAAATAAAATTAGGATGGATTTATAAAATATTTGTGGTGTTTTTAAATAGTAAATTCAACAAAAAGTCAAGATTAAAAGTTCTAAAATTAGCATGTGAGTGTTGCCTAAGAATTTTTAAGGGGTAAAAAATTCTCAAGTTTGCATAATTTAGGGTATCAAAAAGCAAATTATAAAAACTTTAGGGGTATACAAGTGCTGCTAAAAACAAGTGAGGGCATATAAGTGCAAAGTAGGAAACTATAGGGGTTTTAAGTGAAATTATGCCAAAATACAAATGATATAACATTTTGGTACTTAGGCAAACTAATACATGTGTCCAAAGTTCACATGACCTTTTGAAACTGAAAAGCTCACATGATACTGTTTTTCAATAAGTCCATGGGTTGGATTTTTGGTGAAGCCTGGAGGTTTATGCAAAACTAGATTCCGTCATTTACTATCAGTTCTTAATGTTGTGCGCGCGGAAGCCACCAAACCAATGTGCTTTGAGAAATCAAACCAAATACAAACGTCAAGAGAAGGTAAAACAAGCCAAAATAACGGCACAAACACAAACAACCAATTTTAACGTGGTTTGGCAAGTTGCCTACGTCTATGGGGCAAAAAAAGGATGAGGTTTTCACTAAAAGAGAAGAAGAGTACAAACTGAGATTACAAATTACTCGAACTCACCAATTAATCTCACCAACAAATCTTTAATTCTCTCCAAACAAAACCCTAACCAATAGCTCAGAAAATACCTCTTTTCTGTGCTCCAAATATCCCCAATTCCTGCTCAATCAAAGCCAAAGAAACTCTAAAACGTGTTGGTATTTATACCAAACACCAAATCCCAAACAGAATCCAAATAGGAACTCAAATTGTGCAGAAAACCCGCTATAAGTCGACTTATCAGGGGACATAAGTCGACTTAGCAGAGAGAAAAATACCAACCAGAGAATAGATCGTAAGTCGACTTATCAGTCCTGATAAGTCGACTTGCCAGAGCCCAAAACGACAATTCTAGAACCGAACATAAGTCGACTTGTGCACAGACACAAGTCGACTTACCATAAGTCGACTTATGCTTGTGCATGAGTCGACTTATGACACAAAATCTGGTTTTTCAGATTTCTCCACACTTAATAGATAGTGGGATCAGATATCCTTTTCAAAAAAATTGGAAATCCTCAGTGCCTCTAAGGGTGAAGTTATTAATCTGGTTAGTTTTTAGAGGTTGCCTGAATACTAAGGATGAAGAAATGGCGAGCACAGCGACGAAGACCGTAGGAAAAATAGCAAGAGACATTCTGGCAGTTTCGCGGTCGACCGCGGATGACACGACGGTCGACCGCAAACGTGCACATGGCTGAGAAAAGTCTCTGGACTTTTCGCGGTCGGCCGCGATGGATTCTGCGGTTGACCGACCAAACCCTTTAATGGTTTTTAGTCTTGGATGTTGGATCCGGTCGACGGCACGTGGTCCTGCGGTCGACCGCGAGTCAAATCTACAGTTGAGTTTGGTTTTTTGACCCGTTTTATTCTGAGTTGATATATAATCTTAATCCTAATTAATTAGGATTAAGCAAAGACGTTTTGAGCAGTCTTTGAGAGGAGATTGCTTGATCCAATTGTAGGAGAGTTGAGAGATCTAGATGCTTTGTTTTAGGGTATATTTGGCGAGATTTGTAATCCTATTTGTATTCTCTTGATTTTTATTAGTAAGAACTCCCTCCTCCATGCCCCGTGGACGTAGGCAACTTGCCGAACCATGTAAAATTCGTTTGTCATGCTGTGGTATTATGTTTGTGTTATTGGTTGTGATTTATCTCGTTCTTGTTCATGTAGTTTCGAGCTTCCGCCATGCACAACAAGTGGTATCAGAGTTTCAGGTTTGGCTTGGGGCTTGTTCGAAGGATTCGCTGAAGGATTCCTATTTGAAGAGTTAGATCGACAACATGGGAGAAGCAAGCACACCAGGTTCATCTCTTACGAAGGCGATACAAAGTCTGGGCATCAATAACATAAAAATTGATGTTTCGAAGTTTGACAACAAGATTAATTTTGGTTTATGGAGGTGTCAGGTGATAGATGTATTGGATGCACAAAATTTGGAGGAGACTCTTGAGTTATAAGAGAAACCCGCTGACATGGAGGAAAAGATTTAGAAGAAAATAAATAGTAGGGTTTGTGGAGTTATTCGGTCATGTTGATGCTGGATTTTATTTATGACATGATGAACGAGACGTCGGCAAAGAGAATGTGGGAAACACTCAATAAGAAGTATCTTATGAAAAGCATTGAGAATCAGCTTCACTTGAAGAAGAGGTTTTACCAGTTCAAGATGAAGAGGGGAGTTTCCATTAGGGAGCATATAAATAATTTCACGAAGCTACTTTCAGATATGGCCAATGTGGACATCATGGTTGAGGATGAAGACAAGGCGATTCTATTTTTGTGTTCGTTGCTGAAGGATGATTATGGTACGTTCGTTCTCACTATGATCAATTGAAAAATTACTATTAGCTACAAGGAGGTGACCTCAACGTTGGTGAATTATGAGTTGAGGAAGAGTGATGGTGAACACCTCCGAGAAGGCATCAGGAGATGCATTAACAGTTCGAGGCCGTAGTCCAAACCTCCGTCAAGTCAATTGCTCAAAATCGAAGAATAAAGGTGTCTATAAAAGTGTTGGTAGAAATCAATATCATTTTTGTAAAGAAGAGGGATATTGGAAGATTGACTGTCCAAAGTTGAAGGACAAAACCGGGAAGAATAAGGGGAAAACTGTACAAGCTTCAGAAGTGAATGTTGCAAAAGGTATTGGTGAACATTCAGATTCAGATTCTTCGGGCTATTCATGCCCTACACTACTGTCGGTTTGCTATGCCGACTCTATGGAGTGGATGTTAGATTCGAAAGCCATATATCATATTTGCCCGAGGAGGGACTGGTTCTCCAGTTTTGAGGAGATGGAAAGAGGGGATGTCATGCTTATGGGTAATGACCACATATGTCCTATTGATGGTATTGGTTCAGTCCGGATCAGGATGCATGCCGATGTGGTGAGGGAGTTAAAAGAAGTGAGGTTCGTGCCGTAGTTGACGAAGAACATCATTTCTCTTGGTACTTTGGAGGTAGCTGGTAATCGGGTGACCTTAGAGGATGTTACCGCGAATGTCAGGAAGGGTTCTATGATGGTGATGTGAGGAGTCAAGGAAAACTTTCTATACTACTTAAAGGGAAAGACAGTTACATAGGGTCTGATAGCTTCTATCACTACAGAGGAGGACACTACCACTCTATGTCACATGAGACTAGGACGCACAGGTGATAAGTCCCTACAGTTATTAGCGAAACAGGGGCTTTTGAAAGATGCTAAGACCTACAAGATGGAGTTGTGTGAGCATTGTGTACTTGAGAAGAAGACTAGAGTAAAGTTTGGCGTCGTTATTCACAACACCCAAGGTATATTGAATTACGTTCATACAGATGTTTGGAGCCTTTCCAAGAACACATCACTTCTTGGGGCTAACTATTTTGTCACTTTCATTGATGACTATTCCAGAAGGAATTGGGTATACCCTATGAAGCATAAACATAAGGTCATGGATATTTTTATGGAGTGAAAGAAAAAAGTAGAGCTGCAAATAGGTAGAAAGGTGAAGAATTTACATTCAGATAACGATGGAGAGTATAAGAGTGATCTGTTTCTACAGTTTTGTCGGAATCACGGCATTAGGCGATACTTCACAGTTCGAGAGACACTGCAACAGAACAGGGTGGCTGAGTGATTGAATCATACATTGCTAGAGAAGGTACGATGTATGATGACATAGAGTGGATTGCCTAGATCCTTTTAGGCCGAGGCATTAGTTTATACGAGCCATCTCATTAATAGGTTGCCGTGCACTGCAATACAGGGGAAGACTCCTTTGGAGCATTGGTCTGGTTCGGTAGCTAGTGACTGTGTGACGCTTTTGTTTGCGGTGAAAATTGATTTCTTCATTGCTGAATCTATTACACATTTATTGATTACATATTCAAAGTAAAATTAGTCTTTTTGTAAGACTTTCTTACACAATGAAAAAAATAAAAAAAATACAACTCTCTTCAAACAAACACAACGGGTGTTTATCGCCCGCTGCTTGCGTGGGATCTTGGCCTGTGACGGGGACGTTGATATCCGTGGACCACCGCCGATCAGATCCGATTACTAAAAAATCGGGCAGATCTTCGTCGATTCGCGAAGGAATCAAGAAACCATAGCGCTTATCTCGGTAACGGCGAGATAATTGCTCTTCTTAAGATTATCGCAACGGGATAATCTTAAGGAACGGATCTGGGGAACTGTAGATCTGACGAGCTCCTCTTCTTTATGCCGATGAACTCAATCTGATCTCTCCTCCTCGAAAAACCAAAGCGCTTATCTCGGCAACAGCGAGATAATTGCTCTTCTTAAGATCACCGTAATGGGGTAATCTTAAGGGACGAACCGGGCTGTAGATCTAATGAACTCCTCTTCTTTATGACGAAGAATCCGCTGAAGTATCCTCCTCCTCTCTGAAATTCATGGCTCTTCAGTCCTCAATCTGGCAGGGTTTCACCAACGCTCGAGAATTCCAGACCCCAAAAAATGAAGGCACTGGGGCTATATTTATAGGCTTCAGGAGCCCTGTGTTTGGATAGGAACGGTTGATTCCCTCTTATCTTCAGTTATAACCACTTTATCACATTTAAAGATAACCCCAAGGCAGTTAGGGAGGCTCTGGAACCGTCAAAACTGATCAAAAACCGTCAAACACACATCCCGAGTGCGAGACAGTTCGGGGTGTCTCGCACATGTGCGAGATAGTTTGTACCCTCTTCAGTATTTTTGCTCTAATTCTTTCATACGACCTCCGAATGAGGCGATTCAAGTTGTGTTAGAAATATAACAAAAAGATCTACAATTTTAACTTTTAAGATTCTTCAGATTCAAATCGAATCATGATTAAAACAGCTTCACAAAGTCTGAGACACTTGTAAGTGTCTCGGCCATGGCCGAGACACTTGTGAGTAACTCGGGTATTTTGGTCATAACTTCCTCATATGACCTCCAAATGACCTGATCCAAGATGCATTGAAAAGATAACGAAGATATCTATAACTTTTATCTTTTAATATTCTTCAGATTTGAAGCTAATCATGGTCAAAATAGCTCTACAAAGTCCGAGATACTTGGAAGTGTCTCGGCCATGGCCGAGACACTTGTGAGTGTCTCGGGTATTTTGGTCATAACTTCCTCATATGACCTCCAAATGACCTGATCCAAGATGTAATGAAAAGATAACGAAGAGATTTATAACTTTTATCTTTTAAGATTCTTCAGATTCGAAGCTAATTATGGTCAAAACAGCTCCACAAGTTCTGAGGCACTTGTGAGTGTCTCGGCCATGGCCGAGACACTTGTGAGTATCTCAGGTATTTTGGTCATAACTTCCTAATATGACCTCCAAATGATCTGATCCAAGATGCATTGGAAATATTACAAAGATACCTACAACTTTCATGTTTTGAGTTTCTTCATCTTCGAATCGGATCATAGCCAAAATTGTCATTCTTGTCCGAGACACCAACACTATCTCGGAGTTTGTACTATCTTTGGTATTTTAACTTTATTTTTCTCATATGATCTCCAAATGACCTGATCCAAGATGTATTGGAAATCCATCGAGAAGATCTACAAGGTCCCATAATTGAGTCATATGTGGAATAAATGAGACACGAGGGGTGTTCTGCCTTTCGTAAACGACGCGAGGCTCCCGATTAGCTTTTGTTCCTGTTATTCTGAAACTCTGTTGCTTCACATAATCCTTCGATTCACTTCAAGCGTTTTTTGACATCAATCAAGCTTCTATAACTTTGATAGTGATGTTCATCGTCTTCTCTTAGCTTTGAGCTGTTAATGGAGACCTATAAGCAATTTTCAACGCCTACAGCTTCGAATATTTGTGTGTCCTACTTATTATCATATTAGTAATGGTAAATTAAATCCGAGGGCGAGGAAGGCAGTCTTTGTGGGATTTAGAGATGGAGTTAAAGGTTTTAAGTTATGGGATCCACAGGACAAGAAGATAGTTATTAGCAGGGGTGTCATATTTGATGAGGCGTACATGATGATGCCTCAATTTCCTCGGCAGGTGGAGGAAGACCAGATTCAAGAGATATCACAGCAGGTGGATGATGATATGACTCCACCCACTCCAGATAGCATTATATCCATTGAGGCTCCTACAGAGGTGACACTAGGAGGAGATGGGCTGATAGCCGGGCAGATAAAGGATACAGTGGATTGTGAGACTCGGGAGCAGGGTTATGTTCAGGAGTCTATTGTAGAGAATAGACCTAGAAGGGTGATTTGTCGGCCAGCAATGTATAATAATGTCATGGTCGCATATGCATTATCAGTGGAGGTCGTTGATGATATGGCTCCATCCACATTCAGGGAGGTAGAGTCTATCCCCGATTCGATCAGGTGGAGGAAAGTTATGGATGAGGAGATTGCGGTCTCTTTAGAAGAACGACATTTGGGAAGTTGCAAGGCTACCTAAGAGGAAGAAAGCTATTGGTTGCAAGTAGGTATATGCAAAGAAAGAGGGATCCTCTATTGGGGACATTAGGTACAAAGTCAGATTAGTTACCAAGAGATATGCACAGCTAGAGGGCATTGATTACAACGAGGTATTTTTACCTGTTGTGAAGCTTTCATCTATTTAGATTTTATTAGCATTGATGGCACAGCTAGATTTGAATTTGGTCCAGATGAATGTGAAGATAGCCTTTTTACACGGAAATTTAGATGATGAGATCTACATGACACAATCCTTAGGATTCAAAGCTGTAGGAAAAGAAGTTTTGGTGTGCAAGCTGAAGAAGTCTCTCTATGGTTTGAAGCAATCATCGCGACAGTGGTACAAGAGATTCCACAGCTTCGTGATTGACCATGGGTACACGAGGAGCCCATCTAACCCATGTGTTTACATGTACAAGCTACAGGATGGTGAGCACATATATTTATTTTTATATGTTGACGATATGCTTATTGCTTTCAGAAATTCTTCGGCTATTCGAAAGTTGAAAGAGGAGCTATCATCTGAGTTCGAGATGAAGGATCTTGGAGAAGCAAAGAAGATATTGGGTATGAAGATCGAGAGAGACAGGGTGAAGGGGAGATTGAAGCTTACACATAGGAGTTACTTGCAGAAGATATTAAAGAAATTTAGTTTTGATGACAATACAAAAGCAGTTAGCATTCCATTGGCTCCCCACTTCAACCTTTCAGCTAATATGTCACCTGTTTTAGTTGAGAACAAAGATTACATGTCGTAGGTTCTATATGCCAGTGTAGTGGGTAGCTTGATGTATGTGATGGTGTGTATGAGGCTAGATTTGTCACAGGCCGTGAGCATGGTATCGAGGTACATGCACGACCCCAGAAAGGATCATTAGGAGGCCGTGAAGTGGATTCTACAGTATGTTAACGGCACCATGAATGTTGGATTGATTTTGCAGAAGAGTGAGAAGAATGAGCAAGATTGTATTAGTTACGTGGATTCAGACTATGCGGGGGATTTTGACAAGCATCGATCTACTTTAGGATATGTGTTTACATTGGTTGGAGCACCGGTTTGTAGGAGATGTACACTTCAGCCTACAATGGCTCTCTCTACTACAAAGATGGAGTATATGGCGGTGACTGAAGCTATTAAGGAGGCTTTGTGGTTGCGTGGATTGTTAGAGGATTTAGGAATTGCACAGAAGACCTTTCGGGTATATTGTGATAGCATGTCGGCTGTCTATTTGGTGAAGAACCAGGTTTATCATGTATGCACGAAGCACATTGATGTCAGATTCTACTTTGTTCATGACGTATTGGATGATGAAGACATCATACTAGAGAAGATTCACTTGGAGGATAACCCTGCGGATATATTGACCAAAGTTATTTCAAGTGTGAAATTTGGTCATTGTTTGAAGCTATTGAATATTCTTTAGTTTTGATGACCTTTGGAGGCCATTTGGGTGAACTACGTTCGGCTTGATTCATTGGGCAAGAGGGTACGTATGCAGTCTTGTTTGATGCAGTTGGTTGGATTTGTTCATTTCGATGGGTAGGAGATTGTTTGAGCTCTCATTTGGTTTCCCAACTTGTTGTGAATTGAGTCCGTTGAAGTGTGTTGTTTTCACTTCGTCCTGAACACAACAAGTGGGACATTTGGATATTTTGGTGTCGGCTCAGTTTTGGTAGAAATGTTCATCGAGGTGGAGAATTAAAGAAATAGCGAGCACAACGACGAAGACCACAGGAAAAACAGCAGGAGACATTCTGGTAGTTTCGCGGTCGACCGCGGATGATGCGGCGGTCGCCCGCAAATGTGCACATGTCTGAAAAAAGTCCCTAAACTTTTCACAGTCGACCATGATGGGTTCTGCGGTTGACCGGCCAAACCTTGTAGGGTTTTTTAATCTCGGTCGTTGGATCCGGTCGACCGCGTGTGGTTTTGCTGTCGACCACGAGTCGGCTCTGCAGTTGAGTTTGGTTTTCTGACCCGTTTCGTTCTGAGTTGATATATAATCTTAATCCTAATTAATTAGGGTTAAGCAAGAATGTTTTGAGCAGTCTTTAATAGGTGATTGCTACATCTAATCTAGGAGAGTTGTGAGAGATCTAGAGGCTTTATTTTAGGGTTTATTTGGTGAGATTTGTAACCCTATTTGTATTCTCTTGATTTCTAATAGTAAGAACTCCCCCCTCTTTTCCCGTGGATGTAGGCAACTTGCCAAACCACATAAAATTTGTTTGTCTTGCTGTGGTATTATATTTGGCTTATTGGTTGTGATTTATCTCGTTCTTGTTCATGTGGTTTTGAGCTTTCGCCCTGCACAACAAAAGATAGGCTGAGATTGTAAGGAATCTGTAGGCGTCGGTTGGCTTCTTTCAGCTTTCTTCCTTTAGAGGAAGCGTTTGGCCTGTTCTTCGCGTACTTTCAACTCTTTCTAGGTGTTGGATGGTGCTACTCCCATAACTTCCAACATGTCCAAAGAGAGGTTGTTGTGATAGGTTTGGAGGATGAAGTCCTCTGTGATCGGATCTCGACAGTTCATCGCCTTATTCCGAAAGCGTTTGACGAAGTTGTCGATCGTCTCGTCGTCTTCTTGTTTCTCATCAAAGAGTGTCCTGATTGACACCTCGGCATCATCATCAAAGAAGTGAGCGAGGAATAGGTTCTCCAGGTCGTCTCAGCTATTAATGCTTCCAGGCTTGAGACGGCGGTACCAATCGAAGGCGGGCCCGCGAAGGGTGCCAACGAATGACCGGACCATCAATGCTTCATTGCCGAAGATTATGCTCAAGTGGGACTTGAAGTAGATCAGATGTTGAGTAGGCGAACTCTTCCCGTCGAAAGGCGTGAAGTTGATCAGGTTAAACTTCATTGGATACGGGATCGACTCCCACTCTTTTGAGTAAGGACACGGAATACCTATCTTCTTCACCTCTCGAGCAGACATCAGAGCATTAATTTTGCTCTCGAGATCTTTCATCTTCTCGTCCTCGTCTGTATCATGCTTTGGACGATTTCTAAGAGGAGCAACGTGGCCACCCCCGGCATTATTATCTTTGGTAGGACCACCCCCAACGTCGTTATCTTTAGTGGGGCCACCCCTAATGTTTTGATCAACGGGAGGGTTATCTGTATCAAGGTATTCATCCATATCTAAATTGTCACCTATCCGGTAGGCATTATTGTGACGACTAGATTCACCAATTTGATTAGACAAGGCCCAAATCTGTTGGTCATGCTCTTCCTTCATCCGCAGCATAGTCATTTCCATTTCGAACTTGAAGTTCTCTTTTTTACTTGGCCAAGGCATCCTCGATGATTTTGGTCATTTGCTCGGTATTGATCATAAACACCTTGCGGGATTGTCCTGGGCTGGATACCGTATTGTCAGAAGCGACTGCAGAGTTAACATCTGATGCTTCAACATCCGAGGATAACCCTCTATTCATCCTCTGATAGTCCCTACGTCTAGTAGTCCCTGAGCGTAGCCGAGTTAGACGATGCGATACGAGAGGGTCAGAACTAGAAGATCGAGTCGACTTTCCCTTGTCAGCCATATTAACCGTGACTTCTGGTAGTTCGTCACCTTGAACGACCGATTATTTCTTAGAGAAATGCTTTGGCTTGGATTTAGCCGTTCTGTCGGAGATCCTCTTGAATATTGAGACCCTCTGTGGAGCGGTCTTGGGGTAGCTACACACTGATAATACTGTCCTAATAATTTTGGCACACGGACAATGAGAGTCCGCTTCTCAGTTACTCCTTTTCTGAGACTTATTCGTACCCCCAGCCCGATAGTACAACTCATCGGTCTGATGACCGGAGCAACCCATCGTGTGTTGGTATAACCCCCCAGGTATAACATCATCGTCAGACGAGTACGCTTTCCTCTGGGAATTCAACGCTTTGTTAGCGTCTTCTGGAGTCACATGTTTGAGGCTACGTTTTCATAAGCGTAGGATCTCGACAGGCTTCTGGACTTTGACACGTAATCCAACACGATCAGTTACAAGGATTTTTCCTGTTATGTGATCTCTTCCACTGCTTAGGAGGATGATTATGACCCTTAGCCTGATAAACCGCTCGAGATTCGTTTAATGGGCCCAAGCGCTCTTTGACTGGAGCTTTACCTCAATCATCGTATGAAGGACCAAGGCGATCTGTAATCTTTATCTTAAATCAGGACAAATCCACGCTGTCGCGGAGCTCTACTGGAGGTGCGAGATCAATTGAAGTAGGGGCGGAACTCGATGGAATCGGAAAAACAGGTGCAAAATGTTTCCTGTCTTGGTTCTGGCGTGGGTCAGACCTTGGTGACCCGCGGTTGGGCGGGTCAGACTTGAATGACCCGCGGCTGGGAGGGTCAGATTTGAGTGACCCGTGGCTTGGAGGGTCAGACTTGAGTGACCCACGGCTTAGAGGGTCAGACTTGAGTGACCCGTGGCTTGGAGGGTCAGACTTGAGTGACACGTAGCTTGGAGGGTCAGACTTGAATGACCCGCATTTTTTAATCTTTTCGGCCACCGTCTTGGACTTTGACCTCCATACTTTGTGCAGTCATGGTGGCTTCTTTTCCACTTCTTCCTCTTGCAATTTTTTTGACTTCTTGCACAAGAATTCTTGCATGCGCAAGCAATGCACGACATTTCTGAATTCGCTCCTGAAGAGTTGAGCGAGTCCTTTTAACGTGGACCCATTCATTCTTCGCTGGTTTGGAGGAGGAGGGGTTGTTTGCTCGCTGTTGTGATAGTTGGCGTCTTCTGGATTTCAGATCCGCTTCGTAGCGAATCCCGTCAACTGGCTCCAAAGCCTTAGTAAGTTGACGCGCAAGTCGTTGGCGTTGCCTTTAGCGTGCCCTCTTTGATAGAGTTGGTGCGCCTTCAGCGATCGACTCCTTGATGGAGGAAGGGTCCAGATCTGCGGCTACAACCTCGTTAGTGGCCGGAGGGGCGTTGCGAGGCTCAAGTGTAGCAGTGGCGAGGAGATCTTCTTTTTGGATCTTCGAACCCGAAGTCCAGCGAGCTTTCTTGGAGGAGGCCTTCCTTTATTTGCGAGGAGAGGCGGTTCTGGAGGAGGAGGATAAGTACTCCTCGTACTTCTGCTGGTCGAACTCATATTCAACCTCTTCTTCAACCGGGATGAGGATCCGAGGTTGCGACACATCAGCCTTCGCAGAAAGGCTGTCGGCTCCCACTGTGGTCGCCAGTGTGTTTGGGTCAGAAATTGCTGTTTTCCATTATCATCGAATCTATTATAACTTTAGCCGTTACAATAAACTCAAATAAATAAAAAGTCGATCTTTTTATAAGATCTTCTTACACAATGAAAATATAAGATTACAATTCCTTCAAACAACACACAATAGATGTTTATCACCTGTTGTTTGTGTGGGATCTTTGCCTGTGCCGGGGACGTTGATATCCGTGGACTGTCGCGGATCAGATCTGGTTGATAGATTGAAAATCAAAGCTTCTACTTCACGAAGGAAGTATTCGCTGAAGTGGTAATCCCGACCAAGCAAGATTACGACTCTTCTCGGGATTTAAGATCAAGCTTAAATCCGGAGGAATATGGGGGAAATAGGTTTTAGATCTCTTGAACTCTCTTTTTGTTTATGGAGAAACTTCGCCAAGATCTACTAACCCTCTGAAATTCATGGCTTCGCTCTCAATTTTGACAGCACCTCACCCTCTCGATCTAATCCCCCTGAAATGAGCCCTTAGGCCTGTATTTATAGGCTTCAATTGGAGGGTTTTCAGATATGAATGATGGATTTAGCCTTATCTTCAGTTAATAACCATATAACCATATTTGTGGATGATATCCAATCAGTTGGGATACCCAGGAATGAATAAATCCTAAGAAAACCCGTCAAAACCGAAAAGAGCGTTTTCGAATCGAAACTGGCCGAACCACTGTCTGGTGGATCGGCCTTGGCCGGGCCACCAAATGGTGGCTCGGCCTAGCAATCAAAACCGAAAAAGAGCGTTTTCGAATCGAAACTGGCCGAACCACTGTCTGGTGGCTCGGCCTTGGCCGGGCCACCAAATAGTGGCTCGGCCTTCGCCGAGCCACTAATTGGTGGCTCGGCTGCCGAGTCGCCATTTGGTGGCTCAGCCCATGGCTGAGCCACTGGCCTGGCCGAGTCGTATTGACGCGACTCGGCCACCAAGGGCTTTCTCGGTTTTTTGGGTTTTGCTTGTTCCGTCGTTACGCGTATTTTATCGTTTTGTTGACTTGTACGCTTCCTTGATTCACTTCATGCGTTTCGTGAATGCGCAGATCGCTTGACGGTGGTCGACGAGCATGCAAGCCATTTGGTTCGCCGTTCC
>BQKN01001079.1:183451-225270 GCA_022839385.1 Asparagus kiusianus | reverse complement strand
TTCCACCCCTGTTATTTTTTGGGGGGGGGGGGGGGGGGCCTTATAATAATTATGCTTGATCACACTTTTCTTGAATGCATGAATGTAGGGGAGACTTTGCATGTCCTTTATTTTTTTTCTTAAGATTGTATTTGTGCTTATTATTGTTGTTTATATATTTTAAATATTCATGTGTTTCGATATTTCAAATTTCAAGTTTGCTATTATCAAGGGATTGGGGGGGGGGGGGGGGAATTTTTAGGAGGTGTCCCAAAAAATAGCTCTTGTTTGTGTGATAACAAACTCTCACTTGGTACTAATATTTATTTGAGGTGATATAATACAGGTAAATACAGGAACCGGAAGTGTATGGGGCTAGATGATGCGAATATCAGGTCAAAAGCTAATTCCAGCCTTCTAACCATTGGTGGAAGGCATTCACCATCGATGGTAAGAAGAGCTCATCGATGGTCAACAAGCATCATCTGTGATTTTTACTCCAGGGACCTTTATATCATTGATGGTCCTCTTAACCATTGATTAGGCCTTGACACCATTGATGGTCAAGAGCCATCATCGATGGTAAACATGACGTAGTATAGTTTTTTTTAATATAATCTTAGCCGTTCATTATTCTTTTTATCTCTAATCTCTACCAAGTTTAAATATCTCTTTCCTAACCTATTGGGGTCTTTATATCATTAAGAGAGGTGTGGGGGGGGGGGGGATGGAGAGAGAGAGTGTGTGTTCTAGGGTTTTAATTTGTGAGAAATTTCATTAGTGGATTTTGTTCGCGTCGGAAATCGGTTTCATTGCTTTCGAATTCATTACAACTTCAGGCGTTACAATGATTCAAAATAAAGAAATTTTAGTCGATTCAAAATAAAAAAAAATTTAGTCTTTTTCTAGGACTTCTCTTACAATGAAAATAAAATAGATGACTTCCTGAGAACATACGCAGAGAGATCATTTATCGGTCTTCTGCTTACGCGGGATCTTTGTCGGTACCGGGGTTTATCCATGGACCACCAACCCATTAGATCCGAATAAAGATTTTGTTTTCTCATAAAGGAGGTAAGAAATTGAAGTAACTATCTCGGCAACAACGAGACAACCACTCTTCTTGAGAATCACAACGATGTGCGATCTCAAGGGAAATGGATAAACGTGATGCAAATCTCTCGAACTCTTCCTCTCTTTGTGCTGAAGAAATTGCCAAGATCTCTTCCTCCTCTATGAAATTCTTGCTCCTCACTCTTCAAATTGACAGGGCTTTGTCGAGACTTGAAAATTCTGGATCTGTGTAAATGAAAGCACTAGGCTATATTTATAGGTTTCAGAAGCTCGGCTTTTTGGATAAGAATGACCGATTTAATTACTCTCATCTTCAGTTATAACCACTTAACCATATTCCAAGATAGCTTCAAATCGGTTGGGGAGGCTTTGGATCAGAATATACCAAAATTTAAGCGGTTAACGGTGAAAAAACAACTTTCTTGGGCACGAGACACGCTCTGTGTCTCGGCCTTGGCCGAGACACACTTCGTGTCTCGGCCATGGCCGAGACACAATGCATGTCTTGGTTTCGTCCGAGACGTCATTTAGCGCACATTGATTATTTTCCCCGTAATTCTTGACACTCATACGTGGAGTGGACAAGACATGAGTGGCGCTTCATCTTTCGTGAACGAAATGTAACCCCCGATCGGATCGTCTCTTCATTATTCTGCCGTCCCGTTGATTCGTACGCTTCGTCGATTTACTTCATGCGCTTGCTAGCTTCCCTACGGCATTAGATATTCCTCTTTGACTTGGATAATGATGTTCATCGCTTTTTCTTTGTCTCGAGTTGCGTGTGAGAAACTATAGGTAATTTTTGACGCCTACAGATTTGACCCCCAAAGCCTTGACAAACTCTTTCTTGTCGCACACAACATCTTCGAATTGTTTCCACGAGGAAAGTTGTCCTTAATTTGATTCTTACATCATTCTTCGTCAGGCTATGCTTATATTCATCGAAAGAGAGTTCGTTTAACAAAAGGGCTGTAAAATCTTTCTGATATTTTGAGCTCTAATTTTGCGTTGGTTTTACTTTAAACTTACTTTTACGGCATCCTCAAGTTGGTTTGAATTGAATGTTAGGACTAGCTAGAGTAAGATGTTACTCATTGTAGAGAATTAGTTTAGATGACTAGTTTTAGATATATTCCGGGGTGCGGTTTTAAAAGCCTATTGAATTGTGTTTGTGACTTAGGAGAACTCTTGGTATAATGAGAAAAACTATTGAATCGATATGATATTTTACAATGCTATGGAGGCTAAATGAATGTACAGGTTCTCTATTTTTTTTTTGATACTTTAGGTCTTTTCTGTGAGCTTAAAGATTTTATTTGATTGATAGTTTTTTTTATTATAAGTATGGATTATGGGGCGTGTACGTGAACAATGTGTAGTACGCTACTTGTTTTAGTCTATATTTTTGGGTTATGTTTGACAGCTAGGCAAGGTTCAAACTTGACCCCATTTAAAAAAAAAAGAAAACACGAGTAAAACTAGGCTAACATAGTACTATTATATTCAAACAATTTTTATAACATTTTTATTATAAAAGCCTAAAGCCACTAAAAATCAGCAAAACTTATAAGTTTTAAAATAATAAGCCCACTCAATCAACCTCAAAATCTCTCCCTTTTTCAAAACTTTTTGAGTTGGTGATCATCTCCAAATACTCAGGTTTAGTCTAACTAGTATAATGCACGTGCTTTGCATGTGAACATACTTTTTTTATTTTGAATTCTTTTTCTTTGAGTGGAAAATTATGAAGTGACTTTTGTAATAATATAAATTCTTTTATTAATAATAGAGTTGTGTATAAAACGTTTTATGAGTAATTTTTATATTTTGGATACTTATTATAATTTAATCATAATTTATTTAGATATTTAAGATAAAATAAATAATCATTTAAAATTATAATATATAATTATAATTTTTTAACTATAACAAATAATAATTATAATAAATTATATTTATAACTATTCTTATTTCTAATATTTATATATAGTATAATTATAATGCTATTACTCACTTAATGTATTAAAAAAATAGTTTAATTCGTAGTTAGTTTATAATATTATAATAATTGTATTATTTTACAATTAATATTTACTTAATTTTACTGTATTATTTATTCAATAGTATATTTTTTAAGGATGCTTAATAGTGTATTATTTTATTTTATAATATTATTTTACTATAATTTATAAACATGCATTTAACAATTTAATAATATATTAATAAATTATTTATAGTCACTTTATAAAATATTTTATTATGCTGATTAATTTATACTATTTTATTATGATTAACAATTATTTATATAAATTATAGTATAAATTTTCTTATAGATTTTCTCATCATTATGAAGTACTTATATTAATTACATTTTAGTTATAATGCCTAAATGTATGGGAAAGTAAGGAGATCCATAATTAATAAGATGTTTTAGATAATTAGTTAAAGATTAATTACAAGTAATAGTATAATTATGGGTTATCAAATTTTGAGAGGAAGAAAAAAAGGAAATTTGTTGTAATATACTAAAGAAATTAAACAAGAGACAAGAGAAGCAGAGAAATTGTAATATTTTATTCACCTTATTCCATTTCCATACATCGTACTATTTATAGATACATGATGGAATACAAAAGGACATAAAATTAATAGTCCATATACAAAGTAATGTCCACATACATTTTGTCTTTTAGATTTCCACAAAATGTCTCTTAGATTTCAACACTCCCCCTTGGACATTACTTCGAGATGTCAATGCCTCGTTAAAAACCTTGCTAGAAAAACCCAGTGGGATAAAAACTAGTCGAGGAAAAGAGTACATGATATTAGAAGTTTCTTGTTGCATTAGTTGCCTCATTAAAAACCTTTAACTAAGAAAATCATGTGGGACAAAACTTAGCAAAGAGAAAAAGAGTACAACTATAGATCTTCGGGATCCAAACTTGTGTTGCATTAGTTGCCTCATTAAAAACCTTTAGCTAAGAAAACCCTGTGGGATAAAACTTAGCAAAGGGAAAAAGAGTACAACTATAATCCTTCAAGGCACAATCTTCGGTATTGCGTTGAAAATTCGCTCCCCCTGATGATGACAATCTTCTGAGTCTACGCTAAGAAAAACCCAGTGGGACAAAACTTAGCGAAAAGGGGCAAATTATGATAATAGACCTTCAGGGCCCAATCTTCAGGATTGTTCTTTAAGAATTTGCTCCCCCTGAAGAAGATAGTCTTTCAAGTCTATGCATATTGTGAACATATTTCTCATAAGTTAATGTAGGCATAGATTTAGTGAACAAATCTGCAAGATTGTCACTTGAGCGAACTTTTTCGATGGTGATTTCGCCATTCTTTTGGAGCTCATGTGGATAAAAGGATTTTGGCGTAATATGTTTTGTCATGGTTGTTTTTACATATCCACTGCTTATTTGTGCAACACAAGCTGCATTGTCCTCATAAAGGACAGTGGGGGGTAATATCATCTTTCGCTAGACCACACGAGCCATAAATATATCGTATCAACGATCTTAATCATACACATTCTCGTGAGGCCTTATATAAAACGATAATCTCTGAGTGGTTAGAAGAAGTAGGCGCCATGGTCTGCTTAACAGACCTCTAAGAAACGATAGTACCACCACAGAGTAAAACATAACCAGTCTGAGATCTGGCGTTATGGGGATCAGACATGTAGCCAGCGTCCTAATAGCCCACCAATGTCATATCTTGGTTTCTTTTATGGAATAGTCCAAGATCTTTTGTACCTTGAAGATAGCGAAGGAAATGTTTAACGACATTCCATTGTCTCCTTGTAGGATAAGCACTATACCTTGCTAGCAAGTTTAACGCAAATGCAATATCAGGCCTGGTGTAATTTGCGAGATAGAGAAGTGCTCTAATGGCTCTCAGATAGGGAACTTCTGGCCCTAATATTTCTTCATTATCTTCTTTGGGGTCTAAATGAGTCTTTATCCACTTCGAGGGACCAGACGACCATTGGTGTGCTAAGTGGATGAGATTTATCCATATAAAATTTTTCCAAAAACCTTTTTCATGTAGGTTGACTGGTGTATAAAAATTCCTTCTGGGAAAATGCTCGATCTGCAGGCCAAGACAAAACTTGGTTTTTCCCAAGTCTTTCATTTCAAACTCCGTCTTTAGGCATGAGCTAGCTTCTGTAAGCTCCTTGTGCGTTCTAATAACATTTATATCATTAATATAGACTGATATAATATAGAAACCATTTTCGAATTTCTTTATAAACACACAATGGCATACATCATTATTTGCATATCTTCTCTTCAGGAGGAACTCACTCAGTCGGTTATACCGCATTCTATCCGACTATTTCAAGTCGTATAACGACCTTTATAATTTAATGCTATGCATGTTGCGATTCTCGTTTTCTCTTAATTCAGGAATTTTAAGTCCATCAGGGACTTTCATATAAACATATTAGCGTCTAATGACTCATATAAAAATATGGTCATGACGTACATATACTGCATATATAAAGTCATAGTTTCTGCCATAGGTATTAACTTGCGGAACATAATACAATCACTAATAGGAGAATATTTTATATCTAAATCAATGTCGGGTCTCTGCGTGAACCCATTGAGCTATGAATCTCGCTTTCTATCTCATCACCTTACAATTCTCATTTATTTTTCTTACGAAGACCCATTTATATCCTGCAGGGATATATGAACTACAGGTTCAAAATACTTTAGCGAGTTCAGCTCAGCCTCAATTGCCACTTCCATCTCATCTCGTCCGAGTGCTTCAAGCACTCTATTACCGACATAGGTTCTGAATCCAGATTAATTTCAGAGATAGTAAGAGCAACTGTAGAGGCAACTATGTTGTCGACAACTTTTATATTTATATTATATATTTCTCCTTTTTTCACAAATTCGTGGCCACTGCAAATTCTTATTTTATGTCAACCAAATCCTCGTCATTTCCCTTAACAATTGGATTTGGCCGTTCTGCATCTCCAGTATTATGATTATCAAGCACGTGCAACTTTACTGGAGATTCCATCTTCAGGATGAACCTCTTCTGGAGGTTATGGGAGTGACTGTCTTTCTATATATATAATTTAGTTTGCCGTGGACTTTTATCTTTTTCATATGCTTCTGGCACAGTATGCTTCTGGCATACCAAACCGTCAACGATATACTCAACATGAATATGGGGCTTAGTCACTCTTTTCTTAGCAGATTATCATGTGAACTTCTGGTTCAGTTTGACTAGTACGTGGATATAAATATTAAAGATATTTTTCATCAATGAAATTTCTTGACATTATTTTGTATTTTGGGCATTAATCTCCCCCTAATGTCGAGAATTGATCTTCAATAAAAATGCAGTCTGCGTACCAAATTATAAATTGATCCCCTAACATGGGCCATAGATACTAAATTATTGACGGAGTTTCATAAATAATATATGTACCTTCACTGAGGTCCCATAGAGGTACGCTATGGTGGTGATATATAAACATGGACTGCAAATAAAGAATATGCAGATGAGAAATGTTTCGCTTCTTCACCACGTATTAGATAAAGGGGGGAAATTATGATATGCAGTTGGTCGGATTTGGTTTGAATGCCCCGTTTAATTTAAGGAAATCCGACAAATCATATTTTGCCCAAGATGACCCAATCGCTCATGCCAGAGTTTAAAAGAATTTGGGTCCCTAAATCTCAAACTCATCGCAACATGATGTATTTTAGGTCAGATAAATTATAAAATATACACATATGAATAAAAACCACATAGGTTCACAAGAGTTTAAAGGAAAATCAAGATAAATTAAAATTGTCTGACAAATGTATATAATCCAAATATAGAGAAACCAAATAGTTTACCTTGACCACCTCAATAAGATCCATTACCTCCCCTCGTCCAAGCATATGAATATTAGTTTGAATTATGACATGTGCTTCAGGCACTACGACTGAACCAATTAAACTTGCATTATGGTTTCTCACAACAGCTGGTTGTGTTTTTAACAACTATTAATGCAAGGATTAGTTCATAATACTTAATATAATTTTTAGTTGTACTATTGTAAGAGTACAAGGTTACTTGTTGAATTGTATTCAGTCGATGATTTAAAATCCAAAAATGGCTACAAGATAAGATCTCCTACTATGTTCATAGCCTTCCCCTTGTCCACGCGTATAAGAAATTTTCTGAATTGTAGCATGTGATACAAACACAACTCGTAAGCCAACTAGTCTGACATTGTGATTTCTAATCATCAATTGGTTGTGCTTCTCTGCGACTACTAATGTAGATATCAATTCAGAATGCTAAGTATAATTCTTGGTCATGTACTGCTGCTGGAGTACAATATTATTTGCGTGGAATGTGGAAAAGAACTTTTCGATCAAATTATTGGCTTCCATAGATCAAATCGATCCTTCAGGGATAGCCCAGAAAAGTGAATACTTTTTCACTGAAGAATTTAATTTTTCACGTCTTAGAAAATTTAAAGTGTTTGCCTTCTGGGCAAATATACTTAAAGGATCTAGAGATATAATCGTGCAAAAATTACTGGTATGTCCAGTAAAAAATGAACGTTCGATGCCAAGTAATAATTACTATCATATATCACAGTGCACTAATCATGGGGACGAAAGATTAGTGCATGAGAAATTAGAAATATTCACATTTTAATAAGATCACACATAATCACCAAAATCATGAAGTATGAAAAAGTCAAACATGAAATACATCATATAAATGTTTTCGGATGTGCAGTTTATGTTCCAATATCACCATCCAAGGATTAGAAACATTATACAAGCATGGCATTTTATCCTGAATATATAATGGAAGATATAGGTGTCAATATAAATAAGAGAAGAATAGATAGAGTTCCTAATATAATTATGCACATTGTAATTAATTGTAACCATTACATCACAGAAAGAGGGAATGCATGCATATCCAAATGTCATTCTCATTCCCAACAAGACATAGCTCTTCGTCTTACCAATGGCAATCTTATACGCTAATAGTCAAAGCAAGGGTAAGGGAAAAATTTACATGCAACACCTCTAACTCACTTAAAATAAATGTTAAATTACTTTTAATTTTGTAGAATGTAAAATAACCAAGTACAAATTTTCTTTTCAATCCAGACAACAAGCACAAGCACAAGCACAAGTAAGTTATTTTAATGTCTAATATTGCAGATAATAGCATCACTTGATTGTATAAAGAAGCAATTAAGTACCTCAGGGTGAACTAGTAAGAATGAAATGATTTTTGACTTTAGTTCCTAATAACAAGAATCATTTTTATAATCTCAAGGAATTCACTTTTTATCATGCATCTGTTGAAAAACAACGAATTAAAAAAAACATGGTTTTGCAAGGAAATAAACAATAAGATCCTCTACAACAAAGAAACCTCAATTTGAAACTGTACATACATATATTGAGCAAAATATGATTGTTTTTGTTTCATAATCTAGTTTGCCATTTTTCAAACATCTATTACAAGATATATATATATATATATATATATATTTTTTCATATTCTTAAGTAGAACAATCTGAAATTATGCAGGTGCTAGTTTCCAAAAACCTTGGGCCAAGTTCAATAAATTATATCTTATTCAACAAGTAATAATTATTAATCTGACTAGTTCATAATATGAACAACTTATGTAAATAGTCAGTTATAACAGCTAATTATGAAGTATGCAGTAAGAAACATGACAATTTATGTCAAATGGTGGACTAGAAAGAGGGAGAATGAGGGACTTATAGCAGGATGGTTACTGGATTGGAATAAACCCAATTTAGCTGAAAGAGACAATGAAGTCGAATTGGTGCCAACCTCTTTGTTGATTCCAGTTGAAACGTTTACCTCATATACTGGTTTGAGATGCCAACGATTTTACCCTCAGCCTGCAGATGTGAATGATTGATGGCACCAATGGATGATTACGAACCAGCTAGCTAGAGCTGTCGTGCTGATAACGTGTTGTAATATACTAAAGAAATAAAACAAGAGACAAGAGAAGCAGAGGAATTGTAATATTTTATTCACCTTATTCCATTTCCATACATCGTACTATTTATAGATACATGATGGAATACAAAAGGACATGAAATTAATAGTCCATATACAAAGTAATGTCCACATACATTTTGTCTTTTAGATTTTCACAAAATGTCTCTTAGATTTCAACAAAATTAAAATATTCGACATGAGTATTTTGTGTTATAAGTAGTGTAATTTAAGGGGTTTTTGCATATATACCCCTCACAATTTTCATAATGGCAAACTTACCCGCAAATCTTGATATTTGTAAAATTACCCATCAGATGTCTAAGATTGAATGATAATACCCCTCTCATTATTTTTGATAAAGATACCCTCATCTTCTTTCTTTCTCACTTTTATCTATCTTTTCTTTCTATTAACAGTAGCAAAAAAGAACAAAGAGCCCAAGAAAGACCAAACATACCTTTTTCCTACAACTGTTGATAGAGAGAAAGAATAGATGAATAAAGAGAAGACTGAAAAGGGGGTTATTTTTCGTCCAAATTTAATGAAAGCGATGTTCTTAACCCAATCTGGGATACGTGGAGGTTAATTTTACAAAATATCAAGACACAGCGCAATTATAAAAGATGCAAGGGGTATATCTGTAAGAACCCCTATAATTACAGAACAAAATCAATAGCTGTCTAGCGACAACATGCAGTGGGTTATCACCGTTTACAAGCTAGCTTTTCTAATATGTTGTAGTTTAATTATTATTTTTTAAAAAATAAAAAAATATCATACTGCTTATTTTTTTATTAACGAGCTAAGACCTCTTACTTTCTTATTTAAAAGCCTTTAATTTAACAGAGAACTCGGGGATGCCTTCTATTATTATAGAGGTGAAAACTGTTGTTGATATTTAACGCAATGATTGGCGCTGATGGAGACTCGAGTCCCCCCCACGCCCCGCGCAATGGCCGGAGAAAAGACACCCAAATTTAAATCATGATGAACAGGCAAAGCCACGTCACTGTACGGAAGAGGGGCCCACTTCAGGTGGAAGGTTGGGCAGGGGAATCTAAAGCCTTTATTTTTCGCTTGGCGTTTTTTTAGAACACAGTCCCCCACATCTTTTCCTGTGCTGAATTGGCCCCTCAAATTATTGAATTTGCCGTTGAAGAAAAATGGGATGGCGGGGACTGGAAATCTGGAATCCGAATGATTTCATTCGCCCTCTGGTCAATCATATGTACAGGTTCGTACATATTTTACGTGAGCTGTTCTTTAGGGGCTGTTTGTTTCGCTCAAAATTGAGCTGAAAGTGACGGAAAAGGCCCTTTTGAAAACTGACGACGAAAAATCTGTCAGTTTCCTTCATTTACGGCTGTTCGGTTCGTTTTGAGCGGCGAAAGAAAATGGGGCTGAAAGTGGCGATTTGCTGAAAGTTATTTTCCGTTCTAAAAACCCCGATTTTGGTGGAAAATGCTCAAATCTCGTTTCCCCCCTCCCCTCCCCTTTCACCCTAGGTTTCTGATTACCGCGCCGTTCCTTCCCTCCATCTTCTCCCGCCACCTGTTCTTGATCTTGTGGTTGATTTGGGGGATTATGCCTAACGATCGTTGTTCTTGTTCTTGCGGTTGATTTGGAGATTTGGCCTGACGATTGTAGTTCTTGTTCTTGCGGTTGATTTGAGGATTTGGCCTGACGATCGTTGTTCTTGAGAAAATTGGGCGCTACTCAGGTAAAAAACCCTAAATGCTGATCTTGTTCTTGCGGTTGATTTGCAGTTGATTTGGGGATTTGGCCTGACGATCGCTGTTCTTGAGAAAATTGGGCGCTACTCAGGTAAAAAACCCTAAACGCTGTTCTTGTTCTTGCGGTTGATTTGCGGTTGATTTGGGGATTTGGCCTGACGATCGCTGTTCTTGTGTTGCGGTTGATTTGCGGTTGTTGTGCTTTCCTTGTGTTGCAGCTGCTTGTTGCTTGGGGTTTGGTTGTGTTGGCCTATTGCAGCTCTTGTTTCTTGGCATTTTGTTGTGCTTTCCTTGTGTTGCAGCAGCTGGTTGATTTGGGGGTTTGGTTGTGTTGGCCTCTTGCAGCTCTTGTTTCAACCTGCTCTCGGCCTTTGTTTTGATGCTTGGCCTTTGTTTTAATTCAGTGCATGGTTTCAACCTGCTCTCGGCCTTGGTTTCAGCTCTTGGTTGGCTTTTGGTTGGTATGCATATTTTGTGTTATGATGATGGGCTATTTTTAAGATATGCAGCCAAAGTTTATAGCAACAATATATTGGCGAGGCAATATATTGCAGCCAACATTGTTTTATAAACTTTATGGCGAGGCAGATAATGAAATAATGGCCTTTTCTGAGCACAACTATTATGTTGGGTGGTAATCTTACCATGGTGACCACAATCAAGTTTTCCAACTTTTTTAGTTTGAACCAAACACTAGAAAATGATGTAAAGTACTTTCACTACATATTTTCTTCTTTTTTCAAGTTGAACCAAACACTAGAAAATGATGTAAAGTACTTTCACTACATATTTTTGGGCGAAACAAACACAAGAAACATTTTTCAGGAAAGTGAAGGAAACACAAGAAAGTGAAGGAAAATCATCTATGGAAAGTGACGTAAACGAACCAAACAGCCCCTTAGTGGTTAACTATGAATTGAATGGATAATTATCAAACTATCCTTACTAAAATAACACCTGACCCGTGTATGTTAGTTTTTTTTTTTTTCTCTGTAGTTTCTGTATCATCTTCTGAGAAAGGGAATCATTTCTTTTCTTTTTTTGTCGCCTTGAAAATCAACACAAAATCCCTTCCCTCTAGTCTATAATAAGGTTATATTAACAGGGTTGGATTTGGAACAATTTATATCTTTTCCGGCCAAGTAGCAAGTTCAATGACTCAGGGGCCCAACGTTTTTGTGGACTAATATCGAAATTTCCCAAAACGTTTCTATTTCCACGGTGGGTACCACTTCTTCTAAACTTTCAATTGTTTATTATTTGCCTACAAGATAAGATGTGAACTGAATACATAAAGAACTTCCACTATCCGACGAGCAAATAAGTTTCGCCGTCTTAGTATTTTTAATTGTAAATGCAGGGCTAAACAAATGTAGTGCTGTACCAGGGCTCTCCTTCTTCCCTTTTTTTTTAAATTTTTATTATTTTCGATATTTTAGCCTCTACGTGAACGGAACGGAAAAGACTTATTACGAATCCTGATATGCTCATCAGCAGGATCCCGCGTGCATATGTATCTGCCAAACATGAATACGAATACGAATCCTATTAGACAGAATAAATGCATATACGTTTTCGGATACGAGAGAAGAAAGTAAAACCTCAAATACGAATGTTATCAGAACGCCCAGCACGGTGTGCGGCATTGGGAGGGTTGTGGGTGGCATTTTGGTAAATTGTAGGAGTGATGTGTGATCCAAATTGCCCCTTGCAGTGGGGTGTTCTAGTAGGAATCCCACTGTAAAACCTGAAACGCATACATGTTATATCATATACAGTTCAAGAACGCATAGTTCACAAACGCATTCAATATGCCTACAAAATACAAAGTTAGATCTCAGAATCATGATTATTATGGGTATCAGCCCATCAGCATCTAGATATTTTATCTATATCCGTATCCATAAACATCAGTATCCTATAAAATATTTGAACTTGATAAATATTTGTGTATGTACCCAAATATGAATGGATGGAGATACTAATATTCAATCCTTGTCTTATCAGATTTGGGTACATATATGCAGCAGATATCTATATCATGTTGAATTCAAATGGAGCTAACGTTTAAACATGTGGTCATGTGTAAAATGTACCATACCGCGTTCTGGTCCCCCGGCCATAATCAACTCGAGTTCAGCTGGAACCAGCTTGAATTTAGTACCCTCTTGGTAGAACTAGCCAATTGAAACCCACCGACACGAAAACAATGAGAGAGTTTTTATGTAAATCTGAATGGGTCATGTGGGCAGCGGTATGAGGTAGTCTTTCATGGACATATTGCTTCAACTTGGTCATTGATGTTAGAAATAGAGCAAGTCAAGAGAAAATGATTTGTATTCATTGGTATTGTAGTCTATATATACAATATGGGTGGGATTGTTCTACTACTCGATCTATCCGATATGGGACTAAACAATAGCTATCTATGCAATATTTAACAACCCCCCTCAATCTGCAATTGGGTTGACCAATGGTAGTTTGCCAAGAAGAAATAAATATCGTTGTATGGTATGGGCTTTGGTGAAGAGATCTACTATGAAGAGCAATATTCACATAGGGTAGAGAGATTATGCTAGCCAGTAGATGATGACGAGTGAAGCGACATCCAATATCTACGTGCTTCGTGCGTTCATGAAATACGGGGTTGCGGGCTATTTTAATTGTGCTCATGTTGTCACAATAAGGAGGAGTTGCTGTTTTGTTGACAAGGTGTACTGATGATAGGGAGAACCACGGGTGAGTAGCTGAGCGTGAGGTGGCGTGGATGGAGCTCGAGCTGATGGAGAGAGTGTTAATGTGAATATGTGTCTCTTCAGCCTATAACTCTATGACAGCTTGCAGAGAACAAACCTACCTCGACGGGAGAACGGACCTACCTCAACGACGACGAGGACCCGCGAGCGACGATGACGAGCTCGCCTGCGGAAGAGAAGCTCGGAGGCGAGGGAGCTCATCTACTGGAGCTCGCCTGCTCGAGGGATTCGAGCACTCGCCTGTTGCGGGTGATGGAGGAGCACGATCTCGCTGTAGGGATTTTAAGATCTCGTAAAAACCCCCAAAAAACCACCAAACACAGCAAATAAAATCACACAAGATTTAACATGGAAAACCCTCAACAGGGAAAAACCACGGAATCAAAATTAATCCACTATCATCTCCAAATTATAATCATTTGCACGAATAAAGACTGCCAAACCCTCTCTCTCTCTCTACACTTCTTTTTCTTCTCCTTTCTTTTTTCCTCTAACAATAGAAGGATATATATAGAAAAACCAAAATCCTATCTCTAGTCTAACTTCCTAATTAGAATAAGATTCAAACTCCCAATCATGATGGAACCCAAACTCCTAATCATGATAGATCTCTAATCTTATCTAATTCTCACGAAGTTATACAAAGAATTAAAAACTCTATCCCAACTTGGAGTTTGAGTAAATACCCAACATATCCTCCCTCGACGAAAAATCTCCAAGTGTCTCAACGACTTCAGAAAAATTCACTCTCTTTTTTTTGTTCTTCACCTCTCCCTTGTGGACAAGAGTCTGAGAAGAGTAATCCGCACCATTAACGGATTGTCTATCTAAATAGCAAATATGATTGCTATTCTTCCTCCATCATAAAATCAAATCACCATCTCTATACACATTGCACCACTCTCCTTCACCCACATACTTGTACCCACGTGATTCCATCTCACCTAGCGAAATTAAATTAGCACCACATGTCGGCACATATCTCACATGATGAAGAATTCCGACCTTCCCAGTGTGAAGCTTGAGGCGAACACTTCCAACACCTTCAACCTTCATCTTCTCGTTGTTTCCAACAATCACGTCGTCAAATTCTTCATCTGTCTTCAATGTGTTAAAATAATTTTTGTTGTTGCAAACGTACATAGAGGCTGCAGAATCTAACACCCAAGTGTTACTCGCATCAGTACTTGTACTCTATATCAATAAAACCACATCTTCATCACACACAACCACTAAGGAGTCCGTCTCCTTCCCATTTTCTTGAAACTTTATCTGTCTAATACTCTTCAAATCATCACGCATCTGGGAATATCTGAACTGAATGAGACCTTTTTCTCTGTAATAATAGCACTCCTTTTCGCTGTCGTCTCGGGCTCGAGATTTTGACCTTCCTTGATAACTGTCACATCTCCTCGTACTCCTCCCTCGATTAGAACCTTCAAAAGCTAGTGCACTCTCACCACCATTAGATGCGTTCTCCTTTCCCATCATTCTTTCATTCTCACGTAGGAGTGCTGTCACATCGTCAAACTTCAAAGTCTGCTTCCCTGCAATTATCGTCTGAACTAACGGCTTGTACGACTTCGGTAAGGAAGTCAATAGGAGTAGCGCCTGCTCTTCTTCTTTAATATCCTCATCAATGTTCATAAGTTGGCAAACTAGCTGATTAAAGGCATTGATGTGGTCTTGAATTATAGTACCTTCTTCCATCTTCAACGAATAAAGCTTCATCCTCAAACACAATCGGTTCGTCATCGACTTTGACGCATAAATCCCCTCGAGCCTCTCTTACAGACCTCTTGATGTGGTCTCTTGCATAACATTGTACTTGATCTCGGGGACGAGTGCCAAACGAATTGTGCTAACCGTCCTCTTTTGCATGGAACTCCATTCAACATCCTTCAATCCTTCAGGTTTCTTCTCCTCCAAAGCTTGATCAACACCCTACTGTACAAGAATATCTTGAACCGTGTACTGCTATACTGCAAAATTTATCTTGCCATTGAATAGCAGAATATCAAACTTCGGACCCAAAGAATTCATCATCCTCTAACCACGATCAAAATTTAAATCAGTCCCTATAGAGATTGAATTTGATAAAACCAATGTCCAAAATGAACTTAGCACGTCAAAAAACCCTAGGAACGACTCCTGGATCACCGAAATCCGCCTCCAAATTCTCGATCAAAAGACAAATCAACCTCAACCATTGGATCTATCGCCGCTACAGTACCGCCGCTATAGTACCGTGATCAGTGCGTCACCGTGAACATTTTCTTCGCTACAGCACCTCATGAACAGTGCTGTTGCTACAGTTCCGTTGCCACCAATATCGTTACAAATATCAAATCTCCACGAACCGTCGAACCCCGCTCTGATACCACTTGCAGGGATTTTTAGATCTCGTAAAAACCCCCTAAAAAACCATCAAATGCAGCAAATAAAATCACGCAAGATTTAACATGGAAAACCCTCAACAGGAAAAAACCATGGGATCAAAATCAATCCACTATCACCTCCAAATTACAATCTTTTGCACGGATAAAGACTGCCAAACCCTCTCTCTCTACACTTCTTTTTCTTCTCCTTTCTTTTTTCCTCTAACAATAGAAGGATATATATAGAGAAACCAAAACCCTATCTCTAGTCTAACTTCCTAATTAGAATAAGATTAAAACTCTCAATCATGATGGAACCCAAACTCTTAATCATGATAGATCTCTAACCTTATCTAATTTTTATGAAGTTATACAAAGAATTAAAAACTCTATCCCAACTTGAAGTTTGAGTAAATACCCAACACTCGCCTGCGTTACCTTGGATCTCGCCTGAATCGAGGAGTATCGTGGACCTTGCCTGCTCGAGAGCGAGCAGATCTCGCCAGGAGCGAACTCGCATGTAGGGGTTGGAATTTCGCCTGTGTGATTTCACCTGCGTGGGTGGGATCCAGCTGGATCACACAAACTGCCCTAATATTTCCCTATAAAAGGGAAACCCTGCTCACGAGATAAGCTGAGCAATCTTTTGCAATTTTTAATAGAAGAGGATTTCTTCTGTGGTGGCGGCGACTTTTATTTCCAACGGAAATCCTTAGTTGATTTGAGAATTAATTTTTCGGTCAAGAGAAATTGGGCAAAGTCCTGTAGCATTTACTATAGTGATGAGTTGGTGTTGTGAGATATCTCAAGTTTAAGATATTCTCTTTTATAAGCTTTGTAATTTCTTGTGGTTAAATAAGAATTTTTTTGTGTGGCTGTATAAAAGAAAGAAAGATCCTTCCGAGCTTGATGGTACAAGGTACGGCCAGGTTAGTGGCTAAGGGGTTTGTACAAAGAGAGGGTGTGGATTACAATGAGATCTTTTCTCCGATGGTGAAACACACTTCTATTCAGGTGCTATTGAGTATCGGTTCTCATGATGAGCTTGAGCTGGAACAACTCGATGTCAAAACGGCCTTCTTACACTGAGATTTGGAGGAGAAAATCTATATGCATCAGCCTGAGGGTTACAAGGTTGAGGATAAGGTGAATCATGTATGTCGCTTGAGGAAATCACTTTATGGATTGAAACAATCTCCTCGATAGTGGTACAAGCAATTTGACTCCTTCATGCTAAAGCATGAGCTCTCCAGAAGTGAGTATAACTATTGCGTCTATATTCGGAAGTTTCATGGAGGTGATTATATTTATCTCTTTTTGTATGTGGATGACATGCTTATTGCTTCAAAGAGCAGGGTGGAGATAGATAAACTAAAATCTTAACTTGGTAAAGAGTTCGAGATGAAGGACATGGGCGCTGCTAAGAAAATACTGGGTATGGAGATTAGAAGAGAGTGGGCGAATAGACGATTATTCTTGAGTCAGAAGGTTTACATAGAGCGGATGATCGCGAGATTTAGGATGCAAAGTGCTAAGTCAGTGGTGACTCCATTGGCCCCACATTTTAGGCTCTCAAGTAAACAATCTTCCACTACAGCGCAAGAGAATGCACAAATTGTACGTGTTCCTTATGCTAGTGTAGTTGGTAGTTTGATATACGCCATGGTGTGTACACGTCTAGATATTTCACAGGCGGTTAGTGTGGTGTGGTCAGCAGATTCATGGTGAATCTAGGAAAGGTGCACTGGGAAGTGGTAAAATAGGTCCTGAGGTACTTGAAAGGTACCACGGATACGTATCTGTGTTTTGGTGAAGATACATGTCAGATCGATGGGTTTGTGGACTCAGATTATGCGGGCGATCTAAATAGACGACGATCTACTATTGGTTATGTATTCATCATACATTGGGCTCCAGTTAGTTAAAGATCGATGTTACAGGCTACAGTGGTACTTTCTACTACAGATGCTGAGTACATGATCATAACTGAAGGAGTGAAGGAAGCATTATGGTTGTGGGGTCTTCTAGATAATTTAGGGATTGAGCAGGATAGCGTGAACTTGTGGTACGATAGTCAGAGTGTGATTCATTTGGCTAAGAATCAAGTTCATCATACTCGTACCAAGCATATCGACGTCAGATATCATTTTGTACGGGATGTCATAGAGGAATGTGATATTTCTCTCATGAAGGTGCACACGAATGAGAACCCAGCAGACATGTTAACCAAGGTGGTGACATGTAGCAAGTTTCAGCATTGCTTGGACTTGCTTCATATAAGCCTGTGTTGATCTGCCCAAGAAGGCAATATGCAGAACTACAGTTAGCTTGATCTTGGTGGAGGGTACATAGGCAGCTGCAGTATAGTGGTGCAGCTAGGTTGACTTGGTTTGGTTGGTGTTCGTAGTGTTATTCTGGTGTTCGTCCAAAATTTAAGTTTTATCAAATGATGGACGAGGTGGAGAATTGAAGAGAACGGTCCTACCTCGACGGCGATGAGGACCCGCAAGCGACGACGACAAGCTTGCCTGCAGAAGAGAAGCTCGGAGGCGAGGGAGCTCATCTATTGGAGCTCGCCTGCTCGAGGGTTTCGAGTGCTCTCCTGTTGCAGATGATGGAGGAGCTCGATCTCACCTGCGTTGCCTTGGATCTCGCCTGAATCGAGGAGTTTCGTGGACCTTGCCTATTCGAGTGCGAGCGGATCTCGCCAGGAGCGAACTCACCTGTGGGCGTTGGAATTTCGCCTGTGTGATTTCACCTGCATGGGTGGGATCCAGTTGGATCGTACAAACTGCTCTAGGGTTTCCCTATAAAAGGGAAACCCTACTCACGAGATGGGCTGAGCAATCTTTCGTGATTTTTAATAGAAGAGGATTTCTTCTGTGGTGGCGGCAGCTTTTATTTCCAGCGAAAATTCTCAGTTGATTTGAGAATTAATTTTTCAGTCAAGAGAAATTGGGCAAAGTCCTGTAGCATTTACTACAGTAACAAGTTGGTGTTGTGAGATATCTCAAGTTTAAGATATTCTCTTTTTATAAGCTTTGTAATTTCTTTTGGTTAAATAAAAAATTATTTGTGTGGCTCCCGTGGACGTAAGAAATTTTTCCGAACCACGTAAATATGTTGTCTCATCTACTTTACTTATTATTTTATCCGTGTTGTCATTTATTGCTTGTATTAGTTGGTTTGGGTTTGGCTTAAACTCAAGCTCAGGTTGTTTTTTCTTAGGATTAATTTAGCTTTCGTGGCGGTGTGGGTCTCTCGACCCCCAACACAGCTATTTTAAGAGTGGGCCTAGGTGACTGATGGATGAGTTGGCTGCAGACGGATTCGAACTCTAGTCGGAGCTTCATTAAGAACTAATGGAGACATTGCCTATCTCTATTGTTGTGGTGAATGGTCCTCGAATTTGGGTAAATAAGGGGTGTTTGAAGGGCTGCGAGTTGTTCACAGAGATCAAGGATGTAGGTACATAACTCGCAGATCGAGCGATAACCCTGTGTAAACATGGATGTCTCTTAATATACTTGAAAATGCCGACGTCATCTGACTGTGTGTACAGGCACTGGAGGTATTCCTATAGGGATATGGTAGTGTTAAATTGTACGATCTGAAGTCGATTAGACGGTGAGATGGATTGTATGATTGCGGCAATGGCGTGATCTTCAGCAGCTATAAGAGTAGACTCGTAAGAGGAAAGGGCAGTCGTATCCTTAGTGATATTACTGGTAAGAAGTGGTTGAGTTGGAAGTTTTAAAGTGCCATCGATGTGTCCCCAAAGCCCACGACCATGGAGGATGACTCGTAGAGAGTAGGACCAGAGACGATACTTGTCACCGTCAAGTTTTACATCAATGGCTTGTTGATGGAAGTACGTCTCTGGGGTTGTCATAACAACTTATTGCTTATCTGAGTGATTTGTTTGAAGAGGAAGCTATGTGATTAGCCTAAGATCCAGGGAGATCTAATTGATAAAGCTAAATGATTAGCTAAAGATTTATGAAGATCTAATTTGTAGGCTAAATAATTGATGCAAGATGTAGTCGGTAGATCTAATTTGTAAGCCAAATGATTGGTGCAAGATCTAGTCTGTAAGTCAAATGATTAACACAAGATCTATGAAGATTTGGTTAGTAAGCTAAATAATTGTTGCAAGATCTATGAAGATATGATTGGTAAGCCAAATCATTGGTACAAGATCTGTGAAGATCTAGTTGATAAACTAAATGATTGGTGTAAGATCTATGAAGATCTAGATTGTAAACTAAATGAATGACGTAGTTGCTCGACTGCTGGTCTAGATCTGGTGCACGTGGTGCATTTTATTCTCTGTTGGTCGAGCTTTCATGCAGATTTGGAACGCATTGTGTTGATCTGGTGCATGGTGGTGCAGATCTGGTGCACGGTGGTGCGGATTAGATTTATGGGGTTAGGATTTGAGGAAGGGATTGATTGAATGTCTCTGATACCATGTTAGAAAAAGAGCAAATCAAGATAAAAGGATTTGTATTTATTGGTATTGTAGTCTATATACACAATATAGGTGGGATTGTTCTACTACTCTACCCGATGTGGGACTAAACAAGAGCAATATATGCATTATTTAATAGTTGATTCATATGGTAGGAAGTCTAGTTACTGCATAATGAAACATAAAAGGTGGCTCTACACTTCACAATAATGTGGAAGAGACTTTGGTTCACAGATGGAAACTAATGTCTGATTTGTTGGGGAATTTTAGTCCCCTGCGTACTACGATCTCTGCAACGTGGTTCGGTCGACCCATGATCAACAAGATATAAAATAATCACAATCAAGAAGAAAAAACACATAGATTTACATGATTCGGTCGACCAACTTCGACCTACGTCCACGAGGCAACAATATTAGAAATTCACTATGTATCAGGAAGAACTACAAGATGAACCACTTAACTCTCGTCTTTCAATCTCTCAACCTCTACATACATAATCAACTCTCATATTCCCTCCAAAACCCACTTCTTACAATCTTTTGAATGGACAAAGACTGCGAAACCCTCTCACCATGATGTAATCTTTTGTACGGACAAAGACTACAAAACCCTTGCCTCTCGCACAATATTCTTGAATCAGGCTACGTCCTCTGCTAACCCTACTTTACAAGAATATTGGCTCTCTCTCATCTGCTTGGTTTTTCCTCCAACAATAGAAGAATATATATAGAGAAACCAAAACTCTATTTCTAGCCTAACTTCCTAATTAGAATATGATTCAAACTCCTAATCATGATGAGACCCAATCTCCTAATCATGATAGATCTCTAACCCTATCTAATTCTCATGAAGTTATAGAAAGAATAAAAGACACTATCCCAACATGAAATCCATTCCTAGTAATCTCAATAATGCTAAATGAGAGCTCTCAGATGAGGAATGATACAAATTGAACTTTGATGGATTAGTTGATGTGCGATCAGACGAGGCAGCTAGAGTCTTTCTTGTCAGAGACTATATATCACGAAAATTTGATACTAGGAAAAGGCATATATCTTGGTACAAGCATGCACTATTACCATTGGCGGAATTGAAATGATTATATGGAAGATGCTTAGTGAGATTCATTTAGCATTACGTGAAGGAAAATTATGAGTGGTGGGAGAATCTAAAGTTGTTAATTAATAAGGCGATATTGGAATGCATCGAGCTCAACACACTATCATGATTTTGGTCGAGAACTTGTGCGTCAATGCTGAAGTCTTTACAATCAACTAAAATTTGACACATATATAGAAGACAATACGACGTCGTACTTCTAATTGTGCAGTAAATTACACTAGGATCTAGAGGAGGTTTTTTTTGATTGGTAGATGACATGCTAAGGAGTACTTCACGTGATTTTGTTATTTGACATCCGAGGGGTTGAGGTTTTTATGTAAATAAAACTAATAGCAAACTCCCCTCGGTGAATCTCAACCAATCGCCGCAAAATCGAAAGCTCCTGAAAAAGGTGAGAGAACGAAGATATGTTGATCAAGTTGTTTCCATATATGAGTGGTGCATGGAAGATAAAATTCATGAGGATTTTCAAGCTCCTCTTTATGTCATATTGGAATGAAATCCCTTCAAACATCAGCAAACAGAGAATCGATCAACAACATGATCCGCCAATGAGGCTTTGAGGAAGAGTTTGTGCAGTGACGTTTCGTACAATAATTAACTTTGTGAAAGCTACTTCACCGAGAAAATTTGCTTTTGGTAAGTTTCACGCCTTTCGGCTATTAATAATGGCCGAAGAGTAAGTTCCATGACTATCACTGGCCAGGGGGGAAATTTTGATAGAATGTTGAAATTTAGGTGATAGATGTTGAAGATTAGGTAAATGGTTTTGTCGAACTTTAGCAACATTGTATGGACCTTGAAATTGGACCGTATTTTGCAATAATTTTTTTGGGACGACTTTATGATGTCAGATCATCATTCAACTTTATTTCTATTTTAGACCCTCAAAATCTCGGTAATTCTAAAATGAAGTCCTCCTCGTATCCTTTTAAACCGTTTCAAAAGACCACTAGGCTGTGTTTGGTAAATCCCCTTAATTACTTGATTAGTGGAACCTAACCCGGTTTAAAAAAATTAGGTCCACCCCTTCCCCAGACCAATCTTATCATGGTTAAGAAATTAACTAGGTTAAGTGAGATTTACCAAACACTCGTACCTCTCTAAGGTTTGATTTAATCAATCTTGGTTTCTATATTTCTATGGATCACTATGTTCTTGGTCATATAATAGAAGATTGGGCCCATTTAAATGGGTTGTGTTGATTAATGTTTATTGCTCTTCCAAAATGCTCAAATTTTCGTTGTTGCCCTCGCATGCACCTTTCTTACACTCTCTTCCTCACACCAAGGTCTCGCTCTCACACGCACTCATTCTAACATCGAGGATTATTATTGTAATTTATCTCATATATATGGTTAAATATTAACCACGCTTGTGTAGAGATTAATCTAGATGGGACCCTCCATGGAGGACCTTCTGAAACAACTCAACGAAATTGGTGGCCTTACTTAGAAATATCTAGATTTTGTAGAATATGATGTGGAATCAAAGAATACTTAGGGGTCTATATAGCTAGCTTAGATCATAAAAATTCCAACATTTTCCCTTCTTGCTCATGTTGTGAGCTAACACTTCAGAGGCCTCCACATTTTTTACGGTATCCATTAGCCTTATAACATTCGGTTTAATATGTGAGTTTGATCCAGTAAAGACGTATAATGAGATTTAGGGTGTGTTTGGGAATCAGCCAAAACTGATGAACCTAGCTCAATTTCATTCTCTAAACCAGTTTAGAGTTGGACTAAGGGGATGGACCGGATGGTGGTCCAACAGTAAAATGGTTTTATGATTTTTTTTTGGCTTAAGAGTCAAAATTGGGCTAGGTTCAGTCCTGACACAGTTTTAAGAGTTTGCCAAACACGCCCTTAGTTAGTCCCACATTGAAATCATAGTTTAATTGGTATATCATTAAAATGCTTGAAATCGTGACTTAGTAATTTTATCCTTCTGAGACAATTGGATTCACATATATGGGTAGCCAACCGCACGTTCATGGGCATTTGTAAACCAAAAGATTAATGCTCATGGAGGGGTAATTTTATCAGTTAACATGATATTAGTCATCCAAAAAACTACCCAGTTTGATATTAAGTCCTATGAAACTTAAACTTGAATTGTTATACTTGTTTTTCCTTATATCTATTAGACTAAAACATTATAACTCTCAATCTTTATTATAACTTTGAAATTTTGGTGTACCTGCAAAATCCTTTCACATGATATTAGAGCAACCTAGGTTTAATTTCCACCGAACGTAAGTTTTAAGTGGATTTTTTTTTTTTAAAAATAACACAGCTATTGAGTCCGAGTTTCAGTCCGTAAAAAAAAGTCATTATACTTGTCTTCTAGTACTTTTGGTACATTGAATTTGCAAATATCTTCTAATGAAAGAAAAATATTTTTCTAAAGAACCGCTTGCTTCCTTTGATGAAATCCATTTTGGGAATTAACCAGGACATGCGAAGGGGATTGGGATCCTCTCCTCGTCAATAGTGTTTCCTAGTATCTCCTCATGCATCTCCACCATTCATTTTGTGGGTAAGTACAAAAGCAAAGATGGGTCCCACAAAATGAATGGTGGAGATGCATGAGGAGATACTAGGAAACACTATTGATGAGGAGAGGATCCCAATCCGTTGGAAAGTTAAAAGAGGACCAGGTGACTCCCACACTTTCATATAACATGCCTAAAACTTAGGGATCCTCTGAATTTATACATATCGGGAAGGTGATAGGGATGGGTAACTGTAGAAAAGCTATCGGTACATCTAACGAGCATCAACCAATCAGAGAGGTTTTCACTTTTTTTTATGTATATAATAATATCTTCAAGTAAAAACCAACCGAGCACTGAGAATATGTGCCTTAGATCCCCACACCGCCACTTATCTTATTATAAATACATCATCTAGTCTCTCTCTCTCTCTCTCTCTCTCCCCCCCCCCCCTCCCCCCTCTAAAATTTTTACTTCTCCTCACTTTCCTTAACCTTTGCTTCCCTTCATCTACATCTCTCATTTTCTCTCTTTTACTCCCCTTCAATATACTTGTGAAATATGGTATTATTGTTGGAGGAGATCTCATATGTTCAGGCATGGATTCATTTTTGCAGTGTCTAGGGTTTTTTTACCATGCTCTTTTTTAATTTCGGGTTTTTTTTTCCCTTCTGTACATTTGGTGCTAAATTTCCTAGCTCATTTTAAAAAAAATAATATTAATTTGATTTTTTTTCTCCAAGAAATCCATCTTGGATAGAAGTTGCTGTGCCTTTAGAATATTTCCTATGTAAGTATTACTTAAGTATTGCTTTCTTTTGTTCTTCCTTTTTCGAAGAAATCATGTGAAGTGTCGTTTCATTTCATTTTAGAAGTATTTTTCTTGGATTCTTTATGCTCCCTGCTGCTTTTATAGAAAAAGCCCTCATGTTGTTTGTTGTTTGTTGTGCGTTTTCTTGTACTTTGAGTTTTTTTATTTATTCTTGGTGTTTGGTGTAGTGTTCGATGTTCAAATCTTGATAAGTTTTCTTTGCGCTTAATTTGACATTTTTTCCCCCAACTGTTTTATGTTTTAATCTCTTTATTTTCCTAAAATTTCTTTATTATCTTCTTCGTTCTCTCTCTCTCTCTCTCTCTCTCTCTCTCTCTCTTTTTTATCTTCTTCGTTTTCTCTCTCCATTTTTTCCCCTTTTTTCCATTATGTATATCTTCTGATCATGATGAAGCTCGCGGGTCTGAAACAGTCGGTGTTTGCAGGTGTGGCACCATCAAGATTCACAATGATTTGATCAATCCAGAAATCATCGACTGAGAATCTTGATGATGCTGCATCAGCAATAAGCGACTATGTATATCGATATCGATTTTTCTTCTACTCGTACAAGGATCTTGAAAAGGGTATGCTTTCCTCTTTTTATTCGTATATATATGCTATCAATATTAGTCTTATTATTTGAACTTGCAAGCTACTTATCATTTTGTGTTTCCAGTTATCTTTTAAGGCTCAAGAAGAATAATATCATCGTATTATGAAATTTATCGGTTGCGATTAAGTGATAAATTTTTTTACATCATAAACCTCACCCAAGAGGTTTAAAATTTTCATATTCCAAGAAAAATAAGGAAAATTAATCTAACATTTGCTAGAGTTGATTTTCTAATAGTTTCAAATTTTGATTGCATCTTCAGGCCATTGATTTTCTTTAGCTATATATATACAAGAGAAATTGCAGTGGATGAGGGAGAACGAAGATCCCCTTTCGAGGTAACCTATTGGTGCATATTACCACTGTTCCTTTGTATCTTTTTGGACTTAATTAGTATATATCGTATTAAATAATAACATAGCTTTGATCTTATAATGTCAATACTTATCTGGTCTAGCTTTTGACTAAGGAAGGTTGATACAATTTCGTTGTAGTGTTAATTATTTACAGTAAAGTTTTATTAATCAAGTATATCACGTCATCAAACTATTGTATATGAATATCATGCATATACAGTTCTCAGTATTGTTTACATGCATGTGTTAACACTAAATAATGGATATTACATAACACTAAGAAAAAAAAAGTCTTATTGGATCCTGATTAATATCTGCAACTTTTCATAATCATATGTACTAGTCACTGCTACATATTAATTGCTATTTGTCAAGGACATCATAACCTCATGAAGTCATGAGCTTCATTAATCAAGCAATAGTAATCATGCACTGAACTTCATATATACTGCATTCTTAAAAGAGTATTTACATCTCCTAGCGATCTTTCTACTGAAGATGTAATCTCATTCACATTTAAAGTGAGCATATGGAAATTTTTGGACCACAAAAATTGCAGTATATTCCTCCTCTAACCTCCTTTTTCTCCTCACTTAGCTAATAGGGGTCTCCATCTAGCCCTTGTGATTTCCTTCGGTGCCAATATCCATCTTGACACCAGGCCCACCAAAATTCACATAAATTAACAGGTAAATAAATATACATCTAAAAACTTATTTATCATTTTCGTCATTATATATATTACAGACAAGTTGATGATTATATATAATCAGCAGATAATTATTAGTGTCAAAGCCAGGTAGCTAGGTGACATCAGTAAATGTTTATCACATTTTGTTTTCGAAGAAAATTTGCTCTATTAACCGTACTCCAGTTTGAGAGGAAAAATGTTTCAATTTATTTCCATTTTCTCTTTTTGGATTCAAATTTAGCTTGTCGTAATCGTATCATGCATGTTTATTATTTGCATATCAATGTAGAGTCTGTACTTCTTAAGATACCTGATATAATCTTAATCAGAACTGGTGTAATATGACAAACATTCCAGTTACATCATGCAAGATGAATGAAAATAAATAATATGAGAAGAGAGATAATATTAAAATAGATAAAATAGATTGATTATGCTATGAAATTGTACATAAAAGACTCACTTACTTGTATACATGCATGATTAATGCACAGGTATTTGTTTGATCTTTTCAGCATTTACAGAGAGATTGCACTCTGATTGCTTGATATTGCATGTGAAGATTGATAGTTAAGGATGTTGTTTATGTGCATGCTGCTTGCATAAGCATGAAATTTTTACAATGAAGATTCATTTGTTTGTAACGGTATATATTTATACTTTCTAATATTCTATACAAATTGAGAAACATTACAAGATATATGTTCTAAATAATTATTATAAAGAAACAAGAGAAACATAAAACAGTTATTGGATATATTCTACTTCACGTTTATCTATTAATTTTTCTTTTTCACTTGGATATGTCACAAGTACTTAGTATATATGGACAGGATTAATTGTTGCTTTAATATTTTTTACTGAGAATTCTAATTTCCAAAAAGGTGGATAGAAATTTTGTTAAGCTTTCAAGTAACTATCTAGTTCCAAGCTACTATATTAACATGGTCATGGTAAAAAGTATTTTTTGCCGTCGACAACTGTAATGTTGATGATCATTACATATGTATAGCTGCAACTTAGTTATTATCAGTGTACCATTTGTCAAGTTACAAATGAAGAGTTCATCATAAGAAACTTGTGACTCAATGTATACCTTTTGTTGTTTTTCTTTTCTTCATGCTAGCATTACTTTTGCTTTATTTTATTTTATTTATTTTATTTTTTTTATCTTTTTTGTTTCTTGCACTTGACGTTCTTCTTGTTCACCATCATTTTTGTGAAAATTTTTGTATTTATGACGCTAGATTGAAGAAATTTCCAAGGGACATGCCTCTGAAAGAAAGGTGGTAATGTCAGAGACCTAGATAGGCTAATTGCCTAACTAACGGCTAGTGGACCTATCTTTTTTGGCTACTATTTTGTAAGTTATCATTTGGATAAAGGACCACTCTCTTATTGGGCACATTATAAACTAAAGTGTGAGAAAATTCATATAGGTAGATCCCTCAATATATAATATATTTCCGAAAAAGTTGAAAAGTGAAAAAGATTTGGTGAGATCTTCTAAGATGTTACTGGTAGACGTAACTAAAACTTGATAAAAAGAGGGAGGAGAACGTTATTGATGAAATATTCTATTTCTTGTACATATCTTGATTTAAGTGAATTGCAGAAAGTAAATAATGAAGGACAAAAACCCATGAGTATGTTGCATTTTCCTTTTCTTTTTTCTTCCCTTGATGGATCAACTACATGTGATCGAGCTTCATATACATTTGTATCCTTCTTCATGGTATCTTGTTTCATTATTATCTTAATTTTTATTGAATTGTTGGGGTCTGTACCTCACAGTTTCTCTCAAGAAAAATAATGGATACTTATCGTGCTAATTCTACGTTATCCTTGTTGATTTTCTACTGCATTGTATTATTCGCTGCCATATATTTGTTAAAGTTGTCTTGAAGTAATCCCTTCATATTCAAGGGTTTTGAGATCTGGGGACCTCTTTTGTATATCTTTCCTTTTGAGTTTGAAGCATTTATTAGGTGTTGCCCGTGGATGTAGGATTTACTCCGAACAATATTAAATATACGCCTTTGTGTTTTGCTTTGCTTTTCTTTATTCTTGATCTCAGTTTAATTATGAGTTTCTTCCCTAAGAATTGCATTTACTTCCTATATCAAGTTTGTGCCGATTTTTGTTTCATTTCTATCTGATTTTATATTTGGCCTGTACTGATCTTACGTTAAATTTACAATAGCCTTAAATTAAGTTTGCACTGATTTTTTTTTTTTTTTTTGTTAATGTTTGCATTGATATATTTCTTATAAACCTTGTAGTACTGTAGGAAAGTCCGTGAAAATTTGTTGTATTTTTCTTTTATGAAAGTTATACAATACTCAATGTCCCTCTTTTATTTTATTCACGTATCACGTTCCATACTGATTTGTCCATGTGATTTTATGATACGCACGGATAGCGCCAGGTCTCTATTATTTTATACGTGTACACTAATCTATATATCTTCATAGCAAGGGGAAGAAACCTAGGATATTGAGCTTATTTAATTAATGCTTACAAGCACTGCCAAAACCCAGACTCCAAATCCTATAAGAGAAGTTTTTTTTTTTTTTTTTTTTTTTGAAATGCAAAAGCGGGGTGAGGTACCATGCTCAAAACTATATTACATACGAATGATTATACTTACAAACTTAGGAGTGGTTCGGACCCGACGACATATGTAAGGAGTAAGGAGCGGACTTAAACAGATACCTCGCTTCCAAAACACACTCACTAGTAGAAAACTAAGCATTAGCGACGGGGTATTGGTAACGGATTTGAAATCCGTCGTCAATACAAACATTGGCGACGGAACATTGGCGACGGGTTGTTCCCGTCGCTAATGTTTGTATTGGCGACGGATTTCAATCCGTCGCCAATGATTTTCCGTCGCCCATAACCTTGGGTGACGGGAAAACATTAGCGACGGATCAAATCCGTCACCAATAAGTATTGGCGACGGATTTGATTCGTCGCCAATAAGTATTGGCGACGGATTTGATCCGTCACCAATGTTCCGTCGCCAATGCATATTGGCGACAGATTCGACTCGTCACTAATACTTATTGGCGATGGATTTGATCCGTCACCAATAAGTATTGGTGACGGATTTGATCCGTCGCCAATGTTCCGTTGCTAATACTTATTGGTGACGGATTCGAAATACGTCACCAATACTTATTGGCGACGGATCGAATCCGTCGTCAATGTTTTTCCGTCGCCAATACTTATTGGGCGATCCATCATCATTGCTAATATGTCCATCGTAAAAAATTAACATTAGTGGTTGATTATCCCATTGTTAATGAGTGGGCCCACAAAAAATTAAGAATTATTTTAATATAGGAAAATTACTTGGGGGAACCAAATTTAATTGAGCCATGCATCCCAACCCCAAGCCCGAAAACCATAACCAAAAAGCCCTAAAATTAAAAAAGAAGTGCAACCAAGCCCTAAAACCCACTGCCCAAGAAAACATTCCCAAATTACCCTTCTTCTACCCCATTTAAAACCCAATCTCTTTCCTCCTCCTAATCTGGCCTAAGACCTCCCCTCTTCAACCACCGCTTCCCCCTCCCCCACCATCACCGATGCCGCAGCCTCCACTCTTACGCCATCGTCTCCTCATCCTCTTCCCCCACCCTTCGAACCAGCGTCGACCACGTGGGCTCCTCGAACCTTACATGGAACGACAAGTTCCTCTTCCTCCTCCCCTCCTCCTCCATCCTCATTCGTATCCTCTCCTCCTCCTCTTTCCCCCTCCTCCCCAACCCCCTCCTCGGCGGAAACCCGATGCTTATTCTGACCAGAACGAGGGTTTTAGCGTCGAGTCTCGTCTCCATCTCCGATCTCTGGCGAGATCGAGGAGCTCCGGTCACCGATCCCTATGGTTTTCTTGTATGTCTGGGGTCCATTCTATGACGTGGCACTTGTCGTTCCCTCCGCGCTTTGCTGCTCCTGATGCTTACCATCGATTTGATGGTGCGAGCGACCGAATCGAGGAGGATGCGGCTGACGTTCTCGTGATCAAGACTCCGGTGAGTGGTCGATGATTGAAAGTTAGTTTTTTGAGTAACGAAGTTAATATCTTTACTTGAAATAAGGTGAATTTAACAAAGAACTGAAATTAGAGTAGTTTTTGAGTGGGCACTTCGGTTCTTTTGATTACTTGACATATATTTCCATTTGAACAGAGAGGTTGCGGGCTCGGGGAGCAAATCGAATGAGCAAATCGAATTTTAGGTGTTAGAAGTTAGTCGGCAAGCCTTGATGGGAGAGGAATTAACAAAAAACCTTGGCTTTGTCTGCGGGAGCAAATCGAATGAGGAGGAGGAGGAGGAGGTTGAGAAGGCAACGAGGCATATGTGTGGGCTTAGATTGGGAAGGAGGAGGAGGAGGTTGAGAAGCCTTGATGGAATCTCTTCCAATGTGGTTATTAGTATGGTTGGTTTTGTGCAATTTTTCGTTTGGACGGTTAACAGAGTTCATCGGTTTGTAAAATTTGATAAGGAAATGGAAGTCAACTTGTTTAATTTTACTATAAAATTCTGTTTGTCTTTTATGTGACAAGCCATCTTAGAATTGCTCCAGGTATCTTTTATGGAAGTCAACTTGCTTATGTGACATATGATAGTTTCATGTGACATATGACGGCTTCATGTCACATATGCTGTTTTTATGTGACTTTTGTTGTTTATACGTGATATTTGGATGTTGTATGTGATATTTGGATGTTGTATGTGATATTTGGGTGTTGTTTGTGACATTTGTTGTTTATACGTGACATTTGGGTTTTGTATGTGATATTTGGCTAAAATTTGTGATATTTGGTTGTTGATTGTGATATTTGTTGTTTATATGTGATATTTAGGTGTTGTATGTGATATTCGGATGTTGTATGTGATATTCGGTTGTAATTTGTTAATAGTGAATGTGCTTATTTGTCACATGCCTGTAATTTGTTTATATGTGACACATGGCAGTAATTTGTTGTATGTGATATTTAGATCTAAAAGAGTCATTCCACATCCTCCTTCATCACCATCCCCTTATTCTTCTTTACCTACCAAGACCCATGAATCAACAACTCGTCCTTCAAATACTCCGACACTCTTCTTCAACTTCAACCCAAACTCTCCCTTTTCACCATTCCACCCCCTGCAACCGCGTGCATAATCCCTTGTAGATTGTGTCAATCGCTCGAATTCTTTGAATCCTTTCAAGAATGGTGATTTCCTGGCGTCGACGACAAACCAAACAAACCGAAATGAACCGACTTGCAACGGTTCGGTTCGGTTTTGAATAATGGATAGTTCGGTTTGGTTGTTCAAAATTTGATAAAAACCAAACCGACCGACCGTTTACATACCCCTACCAAACGGTTGAAGATGTTTAACACAAATGGGTTAAACCGTTTGGGTGTTTTAATTATTATTCTTTTTAAAATAAAACATCTCTCTTTCTCCCTTCTCTTTGTTAACCAAAAAATCCCCCCCCCCCACCCCACCCCCCACCAAAACAAAAAAACAAAAAAATTTCCCCCGCAAAATTCCGACTCAAAAACCCCCGCGCCTCTCAAAACCCCAAAAGTTCCCCCCCAATCTCTCAAATCCCTCGTTCTCCAAACCAAACCCTAATCTACAGCCGTTTCTCATTCTCAGCCTCTCTCTCTCTCTCTCTCTCTCCCCTCATTCTCCAAACCGCCGCTCGCCGCCCTTGCCCGCTCACAGCGCCCTAATCCGACGATGTCTACCTCAAGCTCCTCGTCAAGGTTAGATTCGATCAAATCTCTACCGACCTCATCGATTTTTATCGAATTCGATCATTTTTGTTCCCATTTCCCACGTTTTTGGATCAGCTTTACAAGTTCTTGGTTCGGAGGACCGACAACAGCTTCAACTCGGTGATTCTGAAGAGGTTCTTCATGAGCAGGATGAACAGGCCTCCGACCTCTCACAAACCCTAGATCTGAGGCAGCCGATTCTCCAAGTCCCCATCTCTCAGTCTCATCTCCATTTCTCGTCGACGACCTGTGCTCCTCCCTACCCGCTCCGACGCCCTCCTCCCACTCCGACGACGCCCTCCCTACCCGCGATGACTACTTGTGCTCCTCCCTCTCCGACGCCCTCCTCTCCGCGACAACACCCTCCTCCCCGATTGTAAGATGCTTCCTGGTGCTAGTTTTTGTGGATTTGACCTTGTTAGCTTGGCTTTAATTTTTCCTTTTTCTCTGTTAGTTGGAAAATGATTAATACATTGTTAACGTTTAAAACAGAAATAGCATCTTTTAATTTTTGTGAGATTAGAATCTGCATTTAAATATAATATCAATGTAGAGTATTATATTAATTTAGAATAATTTAGTTGTTATAGCTAATAACCTTTTATGTCCTTATATTATTAGTCTGACCTTCAACAGGACTCTTTAGTAGCTTGATATTGATACTGTTTAGCAAGAGTTAGGAGTCTTCACTATGTTCTGAATCATAATATATGTGTCCCTAAGTTATTGTATGTACTGTACTCCCACCTATTCATGAGTCTTTGCAACTCTTCACAATCCCCGACATTAAAGTTTTGACATGGTTCTAAGCTTGTTGCCTTAAGGATCGAGATATGAAAAATTTAGTCTTTGGGCTTCTTATTCTTCAGCAAAAAGATGTCCCCACAGCAAATATCTGAATTTCTGCAAAGTCACATTCAATTCTTTAGTCCAGTATGGATCATTTTCCATACATATTTTTTCTTCTTGATTTGCCCTCCCATTTTAATTATCTTTCTTATCTTGGTAGAGAACATTTTGGTAGAGAACAATGGGTTGAGTGAGAACATGTGAAATTTACTCCATTCTCTTTCCATCAATACTTTGTGTGCATAGCACCTAGTTCCTTTTTACATTTTCAGGTTGCATTTCTTCTCTATGTACACCAATGGAAGAAAAGAATTGTGTTTGTTTTAAACAAACTGGATATCTATCGAAATACCAGTGAGGTTCAATGCATAAATGTCATTATGTTGTTTCTTTTCCTTTGCATAATATTCTATACGATTCTGTTACACATGTTTTGCATACCATTTTCATTTGGTTTATTCCTTTCTTGATTTCAGCTTGAGGAAGCCACTGCATTCATTAAAGAGAATACATGCAACCTACTAAGTGTAGAAGACATAAGGTTGTATCCTGTGTCTGCACATTCTGCACCGGAACCAAAAATTTCTGCTTCAAATTACAGTAAAAGAAGCTATGATCAGCTTTTATCTAACGATCCTCGATGGACAACTAGTAGATTTTATGAGCTAGAAAAGTTCCTGTTCAGTTTCTTGGATGGTTCAACAGAAAATGGTATGGAAAGAATGAGGCTTAAACTTGAAACACCAATTGGCATTGCAGATCGATTGCTAAGTTTTTGTGTAAGGCTTGTGAAACAAGATTATGAAAATGCCAGTCAAGATTTGATATCTATTAAAGAAATGGTTAAGAGTGTTGATGTGTGTACTATGAAGATGGAGCAGGAGAGTAGGTCTTGGAGGAAACGTGTTGTCTCACTGGTATGCTTATTTTGTAACAAGTCTTAGAAGTCCACCTATAACTCATACAATGCTTTTCATATTCTACAATATCGTACTCTGCTTAATATCATGGCTTAGTTGTATTGTTAAATTACTCATCACTTGCATTCTACAGATTGAGACAGCAAGACCTCGAGCAATAGAACTTGTGGAGTCTACCCTTCAACTGTCAAATGTTGATATTATTGCTCCGTATACTTTCAAAAGAGAAGGATCAGGCCCCTTGCCTATCACTTCAGCTGTTCAAAATGAAATTATCAATCCTGCTACACTGATGCATAGGTAATTTCTTTCCATCTGTATTGCTTTTTCTTGTAAGTTCTTTCTCGTCACCATTCAAATTTTTTGCTAGTAGAACTTTGTTTCAATTTATAGCGAGATTCTTTACTTCTAATTTGTAGATTTACATCAACATGACACAGGTTTATTATAGTTATGTTGTCTACATAATAATAATGAAGCTGTGAGTAAAGCTTTGTAAAAAGACTTACTAAGCTATTTATATCTTGCAAGCCTAAATTATTTTCGTGAAGAGGTTAATAACAAAAACTTGATCACAAAGATTATGAAAAAACATAAATTCTGTTTGTGGCAGAAATTCAAATTATGTGTTCTTTTATAGTGAATGTCATTTTCTCAGTACTCTTGATTCAGGGTTAATATATTGTTTTTTGTTAATTACGCAATACAGGCTTCTTTTTTTGTCTCAATGCTGGTGATGGGTGAAAGATATCCAACTTGCTTCTTCTGCCGCAGTTCTCTTAGCTTAGCGTGTGCTGTAGTTTTTTCCCCCTCTCTATGTGTTAATGTTACTAATCAATGGGATTATGATGTTAATGATGCATATAAACTACAGTTGCTACAATAATGATCGTGTTAGCTGTTGGAGTGAAGTGATTATTTTATATTTTCCTTTGATGACAACATATGAAAATATGTCACACCCTTCTCCCCTTCTTTAGTCAGCTTATTTTGGATTTTTATCTCATACAAACAAACATCACAAGGGGAATCCGCAACCTGCATTAGAATCAGATCAAGGGAATGACTCAGCACCTAAATCATAATGTTCATTGACGAGCATGAAGTTCCTGGTGGTGGAGAGGTATATATGACGTGACATATATGTATTTATTATGATATTTTTGGTATATATATATCTTATGTGGAGTGATAATCTTTTCAGGTTAGAGGATGTACTCCCGTAGTGAGCAGCAGCACGATACGAGGTTCTAATGCAGATGATGCTGATAACAGGGATGCCGATAACGACGATGACGAGGAGTGAGTGAGACTTGTGTTAAGACATATTATGACTTTTGAATTTTACCTATATGTAATATATTTGTGATTTTATTGTGTAGTGAATGAATATTATTTGAGCATGCGAGATGTATTGTGATTGTGATTATATGATGAGTATTGTATTGTTCGATATTGTGGATTGACAGTTGAAATTAGATGAGTATTCATTTGGAATGTGAATGTATATCATGGTTGATTTTATAATATATTGTTAAATATTGTTATTGGATTGATGTCGATACAGGCTATATGTGTATTCTCGTATGGGAGGTTACCAGAAAATTAAATTTTTTTTGCGTAAATATAAACATTGGCGACGGATTTTCCTGTTGCCAATGCACATTGGTGACGGGTAAATCTGTCTCCAATATTTAAAACATTAGCGACGGGGATTTTTCCGTCGCTAATGTTTTAAACATTGGCGACGGAGGTGCCCGTCGCCAATGTGTATTGGCGACGAGGAAATCCGTCGCCAATGTTTAAACATTGGCGACTGATTTCCCCGTCGCCAATGTTTATTGGCGACGGGAACCACCCGTCGTCAAAGAAATCCGTCACCAATAGTCGTCCGTCGCCAATAAGTATTGGCGACGGGGAAATCCGTCGCCAATACTTATTGGCGACGGATTTATTGGCGACGGATCCATTTCCGTCACTAATATGTATTGGTGACGGATTTTGGGGCATTGGTGACGGATTTCCCCGTCGCTAATGCCCTGTTTTCTACTAGTGACTGAGAACACTAACCAACATTATCTTGCTGCACTTGCAGCTAATAACATAACAATGGCTACAATAACACAGTCTACCATATTGGTGAATACTACAAAAAACTGGAAACTTGGTTGTTCGGCTGTTTGAGAGGAGAGCTGAGACTGCTGCACTAGCAAGAGCTGAGATTACATTTGCCACAAAATTGTCACCCACTGCATCCTCGTCTCCATCTTTGGCCATCTCCTTCAGACTCAGATCGACCGCAGCCTTGTGAAGTCTCGATGTCTTCCTGCTGCTTGTTGCTCCTGTCCAGAATAGTGTAAAACGAGCAACATTAGAAGCTATCAGTTGTGAGGTGATAGTTTTGCCGTTGAATATCAGATTGTTACGACAAGTCTAAGTCCACCAACAGAAGCATGGTAGGAGAAATCTCCATAGAGCTCTAAGTTCAGATCTGACCAAGAAATTACCCTTGATTGGGATTAGGGATTCCACATCTTGTGGCCATATACTAACATTCTTGTAGGGGAGGAGAGTAGACCAGGCTGCTCTAGTGAAGGAGCATGAGATGAACAAATGACCATGGGATTCAAGGACCTGATTACATAGAGGGAAATTAGGGTCCCTTGTCCACCTTTTTTTGGATAGAATGTCTTTGGTGTTGAGTCTATGTTTGCTGAGGATCCAAAAAAAGATCTTGACCTTCAATGGTACGGGAGTTTTCCAGATAAAATTATGTAGGTGGAACATGATACCACCTTGGTTGAGGAGGGAGTAGAAGGATTTTACAGAATATTTGTCCGAAGTATTGTGAGGCCACCATATGTTGTCATGAATCAAAACATCTGAGGGCTTGATGTGTTCAATATGGGTGTAGAGCTCTGCTATTTCTGATCTTTCCTCAGTAGATGTTCCTCTTCTAAGGATGGGGTGCCAACTCCATGAATTTTGATACCTCATACCTTGAGACCGAACAGAGCTGGATAGAGAAAAGGCTAGGCGGCGAGCCCTGGGGAAGAGGCTGCTGAGGGTATTAACACCTGCCCATCTATCCACCCAAAATCTGCAAGTGTTACCATCACCTAATTTCCATCGAACGTGACTAAAGAAAGTAAAGTGAATAGAGTATAGATCATGGATAATTTTAGAAGCAAAGCCTTTGGGGGGATTAGAAATAGGATTTGAATTGTTGGTTGAGTATAGGGAGAATATGACTTTGCTAATGGAGGAATTTCTATCAAAGATTTTCTAAATCCATTTGGATAGAAGAGCTTGGTTGAAGGATTGCAAGTTAATGATACCCAAACTACCTTCTTGTTTGGCTTTACATACATTTCCCTATTTGACAAGACATTTAGATTTGAGGGCTGCTGATGACCACTCCATAGGAAATTTCTTCTAATTTTGTCTATGGCTTTGATGATCCTATAAGAAAAGTTGTTGTATATAAGAGGATTAGTTTGGGAATTTCGGTATCTTTTTAGTGGCTCAAACTATCCACTTGCATTCAAGTAGTCCTGATGGGCTTTATATTCTATTTTTAGGAAGTAGATCATCTCCATTAGGGGTGGAAATCAACCAATAACAAATAGTTTGTTTTTTTATTCGTCTAAGTATACAGATAAATTCGATTTGATGGTTCATTTAATAAGAAACGAATAGTTTTAATTATTCAGTTCATAAACGTATAAAAATTAACCAATTGTATATTCGACCCGTTTAATTATTAAATATTTGTTTATATTTCTCTACTTTTATATTATTACATTACATTATCTACTATGTTTGTATAATTTCACAAATAATATTTTTATTTATAACTATTATATTACTAATAATTTATAAACATATACACGAACTCTTTAATATCTTAATAACAATTAAGTAAAATGTTAACGAAAGTACTTAAAAAATTATGTCAGACATAGGGTTTGAACTCAAGACCTCGTGTTTATGTTTACGAATCTAATGATATTCATAAACATTTAACAAATATTTGAATAATTAACGAAGCGAATCCGAGCATTCTTTTCCTACTCAACCCAGAATTCGGTTTCGAATTTGAATGTCAAATAAACCGAGTCAAAATCCGAATACTGTGGTATTCCATTTGATTTCCGTTCGTATATCCACCCCTACTCTCCATATATCCCTCAAATATTGGTTTTATGTATTTGACTTTTCAATAGTACGTACTGTGCAGAAATAAATTTGTATGCTACCCATATTATATCGAGCTGTGACATTAATGCTCACTTTCCAATGGCGTACGTGTGAAAGGCGATGGCCAAGCGTCGGGTGTCGGCCAAAACAAAGTTCAGAAAGAGCCATGGGAGGCTACGGTGCAATCTGCTGACCCTTACGTCTTCTCAGCACCAGTGCTACTATAGACGAGGAAAAGTAAAAAGATAAATTTTCTCATAACCCGCTCAAGTTTTACCGTTCGTAGTAAACCCGCTTGAACTTTCGATGTTTCTCAAAAACACCCTCCGAAAAGCGTTAACCACAATTTTAATTTTTACTAACAAAAATATCCCTCCTGCATAATTTTACTCATCCCAGTGAAATATTATACTTAAGGATGGTTTTGTAACAGGTTGGAAGTTTGTGGCGGCGGTTTTATCAACACTTTTGATTTGTGTTGCTCTTGATATTTCTATGTTGGGTAAGTTTTTTTTTCCTTTTCTTTCTGAGGGGCAATTTAGTTGTTGTTGGTAAAATTGTGTATTTATGACATAACTTGGAAAGTTATTGTCCACCTCATCAATTTCACTTTTATACTTTTTTTGTTTGTTTTTTATTCCATTGGAGTTATAAATTGCTTGTTTGGTTTGCAAATGTAACTTTACTTGTTTGTTTGGAAAGTGTAAAAAGTGGTCCATACTCAAATGATCATATTGGTTGGAATTATTTTTTATTATTTTTTCCTAACTTCAATGTCAGCTTTCTCCTAAAATCATGTCTTTTTTTTTATAAAATCACTTGACAAGCCACATCAACATATGAAATCACTTTACACTATTTTCACAACTACAAACAAACAATTAAAAGTGATGAAAGCTAACATTGGGACCCACTTTTTTACACTTTCCATCCTTTTACATGGTAAAAACATACAACCAAACAGCCCCTAAAGGCCCCGATGATGTAAACCGTTGGGTCTTCTTGTACTTGCGCCAACCCCAATGGTAGCTTTGTACTAGTTGTTGAATGTCTTTTAATTTCTTGGGCCAAAATATGGAGTTACAAAGCAATATATTCCTTTTAAAATTTTTCCTTTTAAATTATGACCAATCTATACTATTATAAAAAAAGGATTGAGTTGTTAAAACTTTTAATTTTTTTTACCCTATCAAATTTTAATAAATTCTAACTACGTACCATTATCTCTAATTAATCTACCATTAAATAAATATATCCTCTTATTAATTATGAACCTCCCCAAGTTACTCAATAATTATAATTATCAATAAAATTATAACTATTAATTGTTTAAAACTAATATAATAAAATAATTTATAAAATAAGTATACACAATTATTAGTAGCAATCAATTAAATTATTATAATAATTATTTATAAAATATAATAAAATAATTAATATAATAGTATAAATAGAATAACATATTACTAAATACAATTAAGAATTATACTATAATTCTATGATCAATAAAATAAAATAGAATAAATATTTAACCGCATAAATAGTATAATTATTTTAGTGATATCACATAAATTATGAATTACACTGTTTATTTAGTTTTATATTATTGCATAAATTGAATAAATAATTTTATTTTATTTTTGAGTACTTGCTCAAAGATTATTACACGATACTGAATAATCTATACTTGGTAATGATTGAAAACTAATGTTTTAAAAAATTATTTAATATTAATAATAGTACTATTAATTATTAATGATAATATAATTAAAATTTATAGTATTTGTAGTACTAAATTATTAAGTGCATAATCAAAAATATTAAATTAGATGAAATAGTATACTTATTTTAGTAATATTACTTGAACTAACAATTATAATATTAGATAAGGTAAATTACAATAGACCCCCCATGAACTTTTGACATTTGTAGTAAATAGACCCTATAAACTTTCAAAATCATACTAAACCCCTACTAACTTTTGTAGAAAGCCCCTAATAATTTCCTTGCATTGGCAGAACAAAGAAGAGTAGTAGAGGGGGAAAAAGTAGAACTTGGACACTTTAATCATTTAATTTGACTTAGTATTTGTTATGTGAAGAGTGGTAGAGGGGGGACCTGGGAAGGAGATTATATAGGGAGTGAAATAAAACGCATGGAAGTTGGAGGGGTTCATGATAATTTGTTAGAGGTATCAAGAGGAGCTCACTTGTCAAAGGTGTTAATGCATGAAAAGAAGCTTTCCAAACTGCTAATTTTCTTCTTTATGAAATGTTTCCATTAGAGGAACATCAAATTTTTACTTATTAGAAAATCTAAGTTTTGTGGGGACCAATTAACACAGAATTAGAGAAGTGTCACGCCCCGCTTCCCAAAATACATGGGAACAGGAACGTAAACAAGCCCGTGACGTATTAGATTGAGAAGAAATATACACTACCATTTTTTTTCTCTTTTTCTTTTTTTCTTAATCCAATACGCTAAGCGTCTAGAAATAAATACAATACGAAGTCACAGGTTCCCGGTCTCAATAGCAAGAATATAAAGACAACTCAAAATAAGAAATAGACATATCATCAACAGTGAATCATCCCAGACATAAAATATAGGTCCAACATACCCTTATTACAAAATAGTCCAACTAGGAAATAAGAAATACATAGTCCATAAAGAAAATAATGTTAAAATACTAAGTCCAACATCAACTAAAGAAAAGTGCGGTAAAAGAGTTTTAATGTCCAACTACTACTATAGAAGAAAATCACTACGCTTCAGCTGGTTCTTCTACTCCTTCTGTAAGACACCCCTGCTAAGAATCTTCTGGCTTCTGTTCGATTCCGAAATGAGACTGCATGTCTCCTAAATCTGACGTACACCCAGAAAATAGGAGTACGTCAGTGTGTATAGCACACGGCAAGATCCCCCAAGCCAGGAACAAATACAATAACGATAATGATATTATATGCGTGGTCAATGTGATAACAGAAATAAAAATAGAACATGTGATGATAGTAATAACAATAGAGGCGTGCAACTGGAATACTAATAATCAGATGAATCAAAGAATTAACCAAGTAACAAGATCAAGCAGGTAGCGATCAGAAACCATACAAGCAACAAGATCATACAATAGATAGAATTAATATTTAAAAATCTACAACAAGAGACGTAGTACGTCGAGCGAAATAAACCAAACAAGAAAACCTTCATGTATATACCAAATGTCTCAAATTATAGATGATTAAATATTAATCTCGATCTATGTATGAAAAGAATACAACTGACCATCCTATCACCACTCACTGGTCCATTTCTTACACAGAGCCAAATCATATCCTCGGGTAACTGACTAATCGCAAATCACAAATATCCCAACTCCTCATACCCACCCCAGAGTGAAACGATCCACTGGTGCGAGCCTGGAAAATAACCAACAATCACGATAAACAATCATGATGTCACTGCTCCTCAGACCCACCCCAGAGTGAAACGATCCACTAGTGCGAGCCTGGAAAATACATAAACATCCACATCTCACTACTCCTCA
>BQKN01001079.1:156176-168451 GCA_022839385.1 Asparagus kiusianus | reverse complement strand
GACTTAAAAAATTAAAGTTGCCTCCGTCTCGTGTTACACTGTCAAATGAGCAGATGCAACGATTTTGTGAAATTCTCAAATCAGTAAAGTCTCCGGATGGTTACTCTGCTAACATTTCAAATAATATCCAAGTGCAAGAGCGAAAACTCTTAGGTCTGAAGACCCATGATTATCACGTTCTTCTCCATCAATTGCTTCCTGTTGCAATCCGTAACAATATGGATAAAGAAGCGTCGAAGATTATTATTGAGTATTGTGGGTTTTTCAGAAAATTATGCTCTAAAGTCATAGATGTAGATGAATTTAAAAAACTTGAAGCTGAGGTCCGAGTTACTCTATGCAATATGGAAGTAATATTCCCTCCTTCTTTTTTTACGGTTATGGTCCATCTTACTCAGCATCTTGCAAGAGAGGCTAGAATCGCCGAACCTGTTACTTATCGTTGGGTGTATCCGATTGAGAGGTAAATTATATTTTTTTTGCATTCATTACTTGTATATGCATTTTTGAAATTACCGTGCTAATAATTAGTTATTTTGATTCTAAGATACTTGGGCTCCATGAAACATAATGTTCGCAATCGAGCTCGTCCAGAAGGCTCGATAGCTGAAGGATACGTGGCAAATGAATGCTTTATTTTTGCATCACGTTACATGCGCCAGAAGAAAACCACGGCTCAAGTACCAGATAAGGAGAGAAAGCGTGAAAATTATCCGAGATCTCTCTTAGAACAAATTCATGCATATGTGCTGGAAAACCTTGATATGTTCGCAGACTATCGAAGGTAACAAATAACACCAGAAATATAGATGAGACTATTCATTTTACATAATGTTCGCAATGCAAACTTATATATTATTTATGTAGGCGACATTTGGAGAAGCTAAAGAATGAAACAACCGGTAGGAATGCAGCGCATAATATTCAGAAAAGACATAGGAAAGAATTTTCTGATTGGTTAAGATTTGATGTAAGTATTTAACAATTAATTTATGAACATTCATAATATAACATCCCCTAAATATTCTGAAATTTTTTGTCTTAGGTTGATAAATCACTTCTTGATGGTACTACGTTACCAGATGAAATTATTATACATGCACAACGCCCTTATTATGAAGTGAGACGTTATAATGAGCATTTGGTCAATGGATATAAATTTCGAACGCTAGAGACTGATGATAGGAGGGTAACTCAGAACAGTGGGGTCATGGGCTTGTTTGCTCAAGAATGTTTTTCAAGTACAAGAGATCAGAACCCAATTCTAGCTGACATACTATATTATGGCCAATTAGAAGATATTGTTGAGGTAATTTACGGGTTTGGTAAACCAAAACAATGTACTTACACGATGTTCAAGGTTCGGTGGTGTCCTGCAAAAAAACAAAAGGATCATTATGGATTTACACTTGTCAATCTCCATCGAGAAGTATATACGGATGAGAAATTCATTTTTGCAGAACAAGCTGATCAGTGTTTCTTCGTGAGAGATCCGAATGTCATATCTGATTGGGTGGTTTTGTACAAGGAGCCAAGATCTGTTGTTCTACCTAATAACAATGAAAAAAATATTGAAGAAAGTGAATATAATTATAGTGAACCAATTGGTTCATCTGATGATGTTTGGCAAGAATTCTCTTACGCACAGAATGTGGCGTTGGATGTAGGTATGTAATATATATGTTACACTGCATTAAAGTTTTTTAGCTAATCATAATAAGAACAATGCATTTCATAATAACTTATCTCATGAGCATGTATATTTTTTTTCTTAACTATGTTAATAATTGAATTTGCAGATGAGGAGGGTGAGGAGACTCTTTAGCCCTGAGGGTGATCGATCACGTAGTATCACCCCTGGTACTGGTGCTGATGATACACTATCATCTCCCGATACAGGTATAAAAATTAATTAATACTTTAATATATTTTATCAATTATTAATTATCTAGCTAATAGTGATCATTTGTTGCAGATGCGGGTTATTCATCACCTGGCCCCTCTGATGCAGTACCAGAACCATCCCCTGATGCAGGTATTCAATATTATAATGCTCAATTATAATGGTTAATTATAAACTATATTAATGATTCTCCTTTCTTATGTAGGGGATACTTGGACACCTACATATCCTTCCTATACATTCCACACGGACTTGCGGCCAAAGACACAGGACTATCTTGGTTTACCTTTACCTCCAGCCTCTCATAAGTCTATGGCTGACGCAAGGAAGTACCATACACGTGCTGCGAGAAAATTAGAAGAACTGCGTGAACTGATTAAGGCACGAAAACGGGTTGCACTCGCAGCAAAGGAAAGAGAGATAGCGAATGGTAAATTGTATAAATATTTTTAATTTTCACATTTATATATTATATGATATATTATTATGTTATTATTGTAGGCGCTAAGGCGGATCGCATCGAGAACAGACGTGGCGGAGGTAAGACTGATTCCAAACAACCGCCAAGAGGAATGATGGCAATAATTCGGTGGAATAGTTCTAATTTGCCCGTTGGTCCATGGTCGACCCGCTTGAATGCATATATTGGGGTTCTAGTGCGTAGAGCGACCATTATCAACCCTTATTTTTAATTTCGAGAACTACCATGGAGCGCATACGAGGCGATATGGACAGAGCTTATGGTAACTACATATTGCTATTACTTTTTATTTATTAATAATTAGTATTTGATATTAAATTATCCTTCCTAAATGTGTATGTAAATCTACAGGACTGCTTCTGCCTTGAGGACTTTGAGGGGGCTTGGAATTATGTGTTCAATGTCAAGGTTGAAACAGTTCTCAAACAATGGAGGCATGAGATCAAACATGAAACATATGACAGGTATGAGGAGGACTGGCAGAGGTTTTTAAACCTCGACCCCCGAGTTGACGAGGTTCATTTCACAGCTCTCCTCATGTATTGGGACAGCGATGCCTCCAAGGTTAGTTTCATGAAAATTACTTTATACTTTTAAGATATTAATTTATTGCATATTTGCTAATTTTTTTTCTTTTAAAAAAGAATAAATCCACGAAGGGAGCAGAAAATAGAAGAAAGAAGCTGCATGACCACCACTTGGGCTCACACTCCTATGCCAATCTAGAGGATGTTTATTGTCAGGATACGGTAGATTTCCATCTAAAGTTTTGATGAATTTAATGATTAGTATGATTATGAGTGTGATAATATATATAATATGACAGGGAAAATCATTAATGCCAATACACTTGAGGGCGAAAGCGGCGTATGACATTTTCCGTGATAGATATAGGGGTGATGAGAAGAATCGAGATAAGATCAAGGCAAATCTCGATTTGGTGGTGAGAGTTATACATATCTTGAGTAGTATTATTAACTCTATTTTGTTAATATTATGAGGAAATGAGAACACAAATAACATTGTCTTTACCATGAAATAATTATATATTTGTGCTTTAGGAGGGATTCGAGGCTGCATCCAAGAAGGCTGCAACTGTGTATATGTCACAGCAGGAGGAACAATCTGAGCCGGACCCTCACATGCTTTCTGCAGAGGACAACATTACTCTCACACAGAATTTGATGGGTCATAATAGGTATGGATGTAGAAAATTTGAGATTATTTGAATACTACGTTCCTATTTATATTTTTTTATCATTATTGAATTCGAGATTAAAATTTAATATTTATTTCTCTCTAAACATAGGAGAGGGAGATATCCTCTGCATGGTGTTGGAGCTTCACCCGGCGTAAGCATGAGGTCATCCACAGCATCCTCCTCCACACCATTTACATCCATGGGAGCAGTCCCGCCTCGGTTCCAGGCTATGCCATTTGTCGCACGTATCTCTGCATATTTGCTTGACAAGATTGACCAGGAGCTACATATCCAGGTGACTAATGAGATGACAAAAGTTGCGCTGACGGCGAACTCGATGGATGATCTCCTGGGGTATGTCATGCAATATTTAAGCGGTGCGATTCCTCATAGCGCGTTTGGTGGTGTTATACGGATTATAAGCTCGCTTGGCGATAATTCCGGTGCTGGTCAGAGCAGCACTCAGGTACCTTATTTTTTTTCTTAAAATAATAAATTCATTTATATTTAATATGTATTAAACACCCTTTAATGATTATTCAATTGACCATTCAGAGTGGAGATATTGGAGGGAGCAGCACACGTTCTCGTCACCGGGATAGAGATACTGCCGACGACGACGACCGATGAGGTTTATGAGGTTTTTTGTATATTTTTAATGCAATGAACAGCTTTATCTGTTATAACAATACTTATATGCGTGTTGGATGTATATATTAGACGGTCTTGGTTGATGCATATTTTGAAGTAGATAGTTGGATTTGTTTATTATGCTGGAATTGATTATATTATTGGCTGGATCTGTGCATTATCTTGATTATATTTGGATGGTTGGATGTATTCATATATACAGTATTTATTGTATGTATGTATTGGTGTAATTGTACAGGGAAATACAAATTGTAATATATTTTTTTTGCTGGAAAAATAGCAACCTAGACGGAATTCCGTCTATACTGACACCAAACTAGACGAAAATTCCGTCTAGGTTGCAATAATCAACCTAGACGGAAATGTTACTTCCGTCTAGGTTGGTTTCCGTCTAGTTTGTCAATCTAGACGGAATTCCGTCTAGTTTGATCCAAACTAGACGGAAACAGAATAAACCAATCTACCTAGACGGATTTCCGTCTAGAACAAACAACCTAGACGGATTATAGACCAACCTAGACGGAAATTTTCGTCTAGTTTGGTCGTTTTTCTACTAGTGAATTAAACCCGTAACCTTAACAATTAAATACGTAACCTTAATAATTAAACACGTAACCTTAACAATTAAACACGTAACCTTAACAATTAAACCTGTAACCTTAACAACAAATCCGTAACCTACACAACAAACCCATAACCTTAACAACAAACCCTTAACCTTAACAACCAACCCGTAACCTTAACAATCAATGCATAACCTTTACAACCAACTATTATCCTTAACAACGAATATTCTAAAAATATAAAAAGAATAAAAAACAAAAATAATAAAATAATAATCATCTTTAATCATTTTAATATCATCAAAGAAACATCATGATAGAGAGAGAGAAAGAGAGAGAGAGGATTCATAACCTTAACAATTGACCCGTAACATTAACAATTAACTCGTAACCTTAACAATTAACCCGTAACTTTAACAACCTCCCAATACAAACAACGAAAATAATAAAAAACAAAAATAATAAAATAATCCTTATCAATCATTTTAACCATCCTCTTGGTACATCATGATAAAGAGAGAGAGAAAAAACAAAAATAATAAAATAATCCTCATCATATTTTAATAAAAAAGAAAGAGAGAGATAGAGAGGATTCATAACCTTAACAATTGACCCGTAACATTAACAATTAACTCGTAACCTTAACAATTAACCCTTAACTTTAACAACCTCTCAATACAAACAACAAAAATAATAAAATAATCCTCATCAATCATTTCAACTATCCTCTTGTTACATCATGATAAAGAGAGAGAGAAAACAAAAATAATAAAATAATTCTCATCATATTTTAATAAAAAAAGAAAGAAAGAGAGAAGGGTATTATGGTCTTCACATGTTTTAATGTCTTGGGTTTTGTGTTTTGCGGGCTCAGAGAACAGATTTTTTATTTTTAGGGGTAAAACACCCATTGACCAAGTCTTGGGGGTGGGAAGCACGTTCACTTGGCTTTTGGGGGCTGGAAGCATTTTTCCCAAATAATAATTCCTACAGTATATTAAAACATCATACACTTGATAATCTAATACTATTATGATAATTGATTTAATTATTATATTAGATTTAATTTATTTAATAATCTAAAAAATAGCTATACTATAGTATAAACCTTTAATGAATGTGATTTAATAAGATTGGGAGCTTTGATAATAGAGTAAATTGGTTAATTTCATAAAAGATGAAGGACATTTTTGGGAAATGAAAGTTTTTCTAGTACTCCCTCTTTTAAAGGGAGAACGGTTATTATAAATATGAGCTTCAGTTTTTACTCATCTCAAAAGGATTCAGTACAAACGAATATGAAATGTGTTCTGAGCTAATTATGGACTTTGCCAATTATTAAATATCTAATTTGTTGCAACAAGCAATTGGTCTGAAATAAGTGTTAAGAGTGGTTGAATTGCTAGAGGAATACCCATGAGGCCCAGGGACTTTATTTTCTGAAATTGAAAAAAAAAAAATCAGCTGCTTTAATTTCCTCGATCGAGACTGGCTGGATGAGGCTTTGCCTGCTGTTATTAGGTAATGCATGAGGTCCTAGCGTGACAACATCCACATTGATCATTTTCAAGCCAGAACATGGAACCGCCAAGAGATCTTTATAGAAGCTCACTCTTTCATCGACAATCTGATCAGGATCAGCGAGCCTTTGACCATAACCAGTATAAACTAAATAGGCTTTGTAATAATTCCTCTCAAGTTTCATGGCGGAGGGAAAGAAGCGAGCTGGATTCATCCTCATGCAAGTTCCAAGTGATCCTTAATTTTTGCTAATAGAAACCATTCTTTGATCGGAACGGACTCCCTCGAGTTGCTTCTGATCGAACGTCTTCTAGCTCATTCTTGGCCCTAAGAACAGATTTCAAAGCCTCAATTAAGTTTGGAGACAACTCTGAACATAGGAAATCCCCTGATGTGTCGTCCCCAAACATTATCAACTGCGGAGGGTAATTGAGGATGAGAAGGTTGCTAGAGTTGTCTGAAAGGCCTTTTCCCCAGCACAGACTTCATCAAAGACTGTAACAAGCCCTGGTGAGTGGTCTGAAATGGTTGGTTGCAGGAATTCAATCTTGCCAGAAGAGAAGTTAGAAATCAAGTGATCCTTAATGAATGCTCTGTCGTTCAATTCTGCTCCAAAATTCTGCTGTCGTCTTGTTCGTTGCAACCGAGTGAACCAACAATTAACAAACTTGCTTCACGCGCACCAAATCACAACAAGATACGTAACTTTGAAGCCCCTGGACTTCATGAGTAGAGAGACCTAATTACCGCCACTATTTTCTTCGCTGGACAGAATAATATTGATAAGGAAAGAAACATCTAATTCTGCCATTTGGAGGTTCATAGTAGCTATCAAACCATTTTCAAGTTTTATTGAAATTCCTAATTTTTACTTTTTAAATCTGGATTCTTGTTGACGCAGCGCGGAAGTGATAACCTTGGAATCCACCAAAGGTGTTCTCTGAATCCACAAAGAACGATCTTCGAATCCACGAAGAAAATAATAAAAAAGAGAAATTTTATTGATGAAAGGTTATCAGGAACAGGTAATGAAACACAGAAGCAAGGCTAAAACTTTTAATTTGATGTATCACAAAAGATGCACCCCTTTCTGCTTCATTATGCATATGTCTGCTTCTCTACATCCAAAGACAATGGATAGAAGCTACAAGACAAGCTCGTTTTACTTTTATATCAAATGAGATACTCTTCGGTACCGTTTGGCAAGGGGTTAATTGAGGGGTTAAGGAGACTTAACCCCTTCTTAACCTGCCAAACACAATAAATCTATATAATGGTTAAAGTGAGTTAACCCTCCATAATTTGCCAAACATAAAAAATATAGAAGGGTTAAGTTAGCCCTTCTAGAGGGGTTAAAATGAATTAACCCCTCAAAATGAGGGGTTTACTAATACTCCTATTTAGATGGAATAAGAGTTAACCCTTCTAATTATAAAGAAAATAGTCAAAATCATTGTTATTCCCAAACACTAAAACTGATCATAAGGGCTAAAATAAAACTTATTTAACGGGTTAATAATTTAGTCCTTCGGATTATCAAATGGGCTAAGTACATTAATCCTTCTCTTTAACCCCTCTTCATTAACCCTTTGCCAAACGGGGCCTTCAAGTTTATGATCCGTTCATACCAATAACTCCAAACACAACTCCTACACCTTAAATTTAACCACTGCATGGTGATGTGTTGTGAAAATAGTGTTGGGATTACAAGTGCACAATCAACTTATAGCATAGTTATAATGTCGATCCCACAAGGAATGTGTGTAGGAAAAATGCTAAGTTGGATCGTAGAGTTGTGTATGGACAAAGAGGAGCGAAAGTGAAGAGATATAAAGAGTGTGTAATTATTTACACAAGAAAAGAAAACTAGAACAAGAGGGGGAAAGTGAGTGAATAAATAAAAGAAAATAAAGAGTAACAAGAAGGAGAAATAAAGAAAATAGAAAAAAAATAGCAAAATCAAGACTAGAAAAATTAACCAAAAATAGGAATAATCAAAGCAAGTAAAATGTGGAGGAAATCAAGAGAGAAGATAAGAATTTAGAATTGAATCTACTAATTGATTTCGTTTAGGATTTATGAATAACTCTTTTTGATTACATTTTATATTAGATTTATTAAGTATAGACTATCAAACCACTAAAGAAAAGCATATTCTATCAAATTATCACTAAAACTATTATTCATGAAAAGAATAACAACTAGATATTAATTCTAGAATTCATAAACCTATAAAATCACTCATGATAAGCAAAGATTATTAAATTATTCTTCTACCAATTAGTTCTCTAGTTGGTTATCCTTAATATGACCATTTTAAGTACAAAAGAGCAATCTGTAAATCATAAAAAAAATAAACTAGTTTCATGCAATTCTAGAATTACTATAAGATTTAGTTACTCACTTTATAAAAAAATAGAAAGCAAAAGTTTAGAAAGCATAAAAGAAAAGAGATCTATAAACTATAAGAAAATAAAAACTAACTTCAAAAATAAAAATAAGAACAAAAAAAATCTAAACTACGACCATAAATAAAATCTAACTAACAAAAAGAAAAGAGCACAAAAGTAAATCTATACTATAATAAAAGTGTAAGAAAATAAATTCTACAAAGAATAAAAAATAAAAAACAAAATAAAGAGCATAAAAGTAAATCTAAACTACAAGATATGGAAATAAATCTAATTTCTTAACATAAAAATAAAATCCTATACATGAATTTTTAATTAAAAAATAAGGAGAAATATGAAAACTTACATTACAAAGGGCTGGTCCGTTGAAAGCAAATATTCATCTTAATCAGTAAAGAAGAAGAGAAAAAGAAATTTTAAATATGGAATTGTTTTATTAATTACAAATAAAGTTTATAACTTTGGAGGGTATTCTCCATTAAGAGTAACCCTCCTCTCTAAATCACTAGTAGAAAACAGCATTTTACCTACGGAAAAATAGTGACGAAAATTCCCGTCGCTATAGGTCACGTTATAGTGACGGAAATATACGTCGCTAATGTTCCATAAGTAAAACATATTTACTGATAGAAATATGTAATTTTAGCGACGGATATTTTCCATTGCTAAAATAATTACCGACGGATTTTTTAGCGATGGAAATTCCGTCGGTAAAAACTTCTTTAGCGACAGAAATTCCATCGCTAAAAAGTTCCTGGGCGAAAAAATTTTGGGCAGCCCGCGCCCGACAGAAAAGACCTCGTCCCCCCCTCTCTCCTCATTTCCCCCCACCCTCTGTCCGATCCCCCCTCCCTCTCCTTATTTTCCGACGATCTCCGGCCGATATTTCTGCCGCCGTCGTTCCTCCGTCGCCGTCGTTCCTCCGTCGCCGTCGCCTCTCTCTCTCATTTCCCCTCTCTCTCTCTCTCATTAAGGGACCCATCTCTCTTCCCCCCTCCCTCAATCTCTCTCTCTCCCCCCCTCAATCTCTCCTTCTCTCTCCCTCTCTCTCGTGGTTGGTTTGGTCGTGGTGGGGGAGTGGGACGAGTGGGGATTAAGTGTTGATGGTGGTGATGGTAGTGATGGAGGGGGAGGGGGTGTGTAGAGTATGATTGGTTGGTGGGTGGGGGCTTTGGTCGTGGTTGAGGAGGGGGAGTAGGGATTTTGTTGTGGTAGTGGTTGAGGGGGAGGGGTGAGGCGAGAGGGAGTGTGGTTGGTTGGTGGGTGAGGTTGGGGGATTTATGGTGGTGTTGTTATTATTGTGTTGTGTTGTGTTGTGGTGTGGTGTGATGTGTGGTGAAATGTTGTGCAGTATAGTGTTGTGTTGTGTTGTGTGTTGTTGTGTTGTGGTGTTGTGGAGTTGTGGTGTTGTGTTGTTGTGTTGTATTGTGTTGTGTTGTTGTGTTGTTGTGGTGTTGTGTTGTATTGCGTTGTGTTGTTGTGTTGTGGTGTTGTGTTATGGTGTTGTGTTGTATTGTGTTGTGGTGTTGTGTTGTGGTGTAGGGGGAATTATATTTATATTTGCACTCTTATTAACGGTTACACACCTTAGTTAACGTTTGATTTATATTTGTAGGCTGAGACTTCTTCACAAGGTGCAGCCGGGGGTAGTCATAATGCAGCTGGTGTTGAGGATGATGATGATCAGGAGGATTGATGGTCCTTAATATAACTTTGAAAACAATTTCTTGTGTTGTATAAATAATATTTATTATGTACCTGTCGAGAAACTTTTATTTGCTTTTATTGAAATGAATGTGTGATATATGCGTGAGATTGAATATTATACTGTTAATTGAACAGGTTTTTTAAAATTATTATCGATATTGTATAGGGTTTTTTAAATTTTCAAAATATTTTTCAAAATAATTTTTTTTGAAAATTGTTACTTTTTAGCGACGGAAATTCCGTTGCTAAAACTTTTTTAGCGATGGAAAACATGCATGAAGAAAAAAATAACATTTTAAAAACAACTTATTAGCGACGAAAATTCCATTGCTAAAAAACTATTAGCGACGGAATTTTCGTCGCTAATAAGTTTTTTATTATTTTTTTAATTTTTAAATAGCGACCAACTGATCGTCGCTAACATACCGTCGTTGATAATTAGCAACGAAAAATCCATCGCTATACACTTTTTAGGGACCCTAAATGTAGCGTCAAAATTTTAGCGACGGAATTTTATTTTTTCCATCGCTAAAAGTTTTAGCGACGGAATATTAACATTTAGCGATGGAAATGTCCGTTGCTAAAAGATGAAAATCCAGCAGTGAATGGAGTTTTTTTTTAAATTTTTTCACACTCTCAAACCCTCACTCCACGCCTCTATTTATAGCTAAGAAGAATCTCTCACAATTCTTATATTTGTTTTGGTCGCTAAGTAACATTCAAAACCATAGGGTTTGGCCTACGCACCAAGTAACCCTCACAAGCATAAGATCTCTCAAAATAATTTATACTATTAATTCAATAGTTGAGAGATGGACTTCGTGGGCTTTATTTCTCCTGTATTTAATTCATTTAATACTATTGGGCTTCTGTTGAATGCTCTTGGGCATCAAATAATTCAGCATATATATTATTTAAATTCGGATTTCTATTATAACCTATTATTACTGATGATATTTCTAGAATCTGTCAATCTGGATGATTCAATCTCATTATAATAGGGCTTTTTATATCTAACATGTTAAATTTAATTTTTTTTAAGGTTGGGAAATATCACTTTTTCTTTGTGGTTAATAATCATCAGCACAAATTTTACTTTGTTTCTTTCTAGATTTGATTTGATTCTCAATTGCATGCTAAAGTATCAATAAATACTGACCAAGAAAGTGACAAGTGCTAAAATTTTACTTCTAAACTTAGTCGTAGGCTTTGAATTTAGACATTTTGGGCTTTATTAGAGATCTTTTAGGCTTGAAATAATTTTTCGTTTGAGCTCTTACTTAATAACACTTTATTACATGCAAATAAGATAAAATATATTATTAGCATATATATTTATTCAAATAACATAGATAATGATGGTGTAAAAGTATACTAAAATATGATAGTTAAATACCTCCACACCTAAACTTTACTAGTCTTCTAGCAAAGAAAGAAAATCCCAACTCACTTTTGTAAAACTCATGGTTGTATTTAGTGCATACAAGAAGCCTTTAAACCCCTAAGTTATCCTAGTGAAAAGGTTGTAGTCTTGCGAATGTTTGTAGTGAACATACGCACAAAATTCAGTCAATTTGCTAATTTGAAGAAGTCAATAAATAATTAATTCACTTGATATATTTAAAATATCTAATTGAAGCTAATTTTTACTTGAGAAAACTTTTTTATGTATGACTCCAAAGTTAATCTCTTAGAAAATATTTTTATTATAGTTATACAAAACCAAGTCTAACTTAGAAATTTAATTAAAAAGTTTTAAAAAGGACATGCTAACTCTTTGTTCCAAACAATTTTCAAGTCCCTTGATAAATTTATTATTCAAGAACAATATTTGTAA
>BQKN01001079.1:136681-156076 GCA_022839385.1 Asparagus kiusianus | reverse complement strand
TATATACTTTAATGATAATGAATCTCAACCCAATTAGAGTTAGGTCATTAAGTAATTTCATGCTCCTCAGGCTTAATTAGATGGTCAAATTAGGCTTAGTAAGCTTGAACCACTTTGGAGTTAAAGAGAATTTCTATTGGTGCTTATTTTTAACACTCCTCTTTTTGTTAATATAATTTTTATTACACACACACACACACACACACACACACACACATATATATATATATGAGCACATGTGTATATATATATTTTGAAAAATATTTAGATCAAGAGAACTTGAAAAGTTATTTTCTATTCTAAGTTAAGTACACAAAAATTTCATTACTTTAATTAAAATTCTAAGTGGGACTGTATTAAAGTATATTACTTTGAAAATTATTTCTTAGAAAATTTATTTGGAGTTATCATAAAAGGTCAACTTGGGTATAAAACTAACTAAGAAGTAGAGAGTTTAAAATTTTATCAAATAATTTAATTATTAATTAACTTTATCGAGTTTGCAAATGATAATTTTTTTAAAGTGAAGGGCGGAATGGTAAATAAAGGGAAAAATGACTAGTCCTTAGCCCAACATTTAAATTTTGCATTGTTCTCAATACAATTCTATAATACACAAAGTACAACGGATAAAAAAATAAAGTACTTACATTAATTCGAACGGCCGAGAACAATGATAAAAATTTGTAATTACTTTTGGTATGAGGAAGATGTAGCCAAAATTTTCTTTTTCTTTTTTCAATCTTACTTATTTTCAAATATTTGTTCTTTTTTCTTTTTTTTTTTGTTAGAACAAGAAGCTCTCAAAGGAAATAAGAATAAATTTTTTTTATTTTGAGACAAAGAGTAATGATGTAGACTAAAAGATTATAAATAAAAATAACATAGAAATCTTACCTTATTGCTGAGAATTCTAACCGGGTTCCATGGAAGTCTAAAATAATAAACTCAATAATATGCTTAAATTCTATGCACCGAGGTTTCCAATTATTTCTATAGTATTTAAAGGCAAGTATGTTTCTTGTGCTTATGATATTTGCTAGTCTTACACTTGAACTCAGGTTTCATATGACTAAAATTTTATCCTAACATAATCAATTTTTCCTTAAAATATTCTTCAAACTCAAGATTCATGGTTGAGGTTTGATAAGCTGGTTGTTCTATATTTTCTAGAAATCTAAGCTCATCAGCGAAATGTTCTTCAAAGTTCTATGACCAGAGAAACTTATGTTTGATTCCATAAAAACTAGTTCTGATTCAAATTTCTCTAGTGTCTTAATTTCGTCACCAAAAATCTTCTCAAAACTTAGGTCTGACTCACTCTCTTTTTGTAACTCTTCATTTAAATTTCCCTAGATGTAGTTTACTTTTGAGGATTGATTAGTTGGTTGGTTCTCCAAATTAAAAATATTAAGATCTACAGTCATATTCTCAAAGAAAAGCTTCATCGAACCAGTTCTACAGTTGATCAGAGTATTAAAAGTTGCTAAGAATGGTCCTCCTAAAATAACAGGTGTCTGACCTTTAAGATTAAAAATGGGCTGCATCTCCAAAACTATGAACTCAATAGAAAAAATAAGCTCTCCTATGTTAATCAAAACATCCTCTATCTCTCTCATGGAGGATCTTGATGAATCTATCAGCTAACTGTAAGTGAATCTTGTTGATTTAAATTCTCCTGCACCAAGTTGTTGGTAACCAAATAAGAAAGTAAATTGACACTAGCCCTAAGTCTCAAAGTGTCTTATTAATGATGGTATTTTCTATGACATATGGGATTGTCGGACAATCAGGCTCCTTACGTTTTAAAGGTGTGAGCTTTGAGAGCATGTCATTAATATTAGCAGTAAGAAAGATTTTCTTCGAAATATTTATCATCCTATTCTTAGTGCACAAATGCTTTAAAATTTTTGCATAAGATGAGATTGTTCGATTATATCTAAGAGAATAATATTGACCTTGACCTGTTTAAAAGTTTCTATGATTTCCTCTACCTAGGGTGAGTTTTTCCTAGACCCGAGTCTATTTGGAAAGGGAGCAATGGTTTAAACATATCAAAATCAAGTTCAGGTTCGATTTTAGATTCTTGGTCATTTGAAGGGGGTGATTGTTGAACAAAGTTTTTAGAAGGTGAGAGTTTATTCAGGATCAGGAGTTTGATTCAGAGGCATTCGAACTTGATTATCAATATGTTTCCTTGACCATAGTGAATGGATTAAATTCACTTGAGCTTGATAGGTTAAACTTGATCCAATATCATTAGAGTTTGTAACAGGTTGACTCGAAAAATTTTTCTCAAAAAATTTTCTTTCTCTCTTTTGCTCACAGCACTAGTTAGTTGACTAAGTTGGGTTTCTAACCTAGCTATGGGTTTAGTGTTTGAGTTGGGCATTTGACTAGTTGTTTGCATGAAGGAATTCACAATATGGGAGACTGGGTCAATATGTTAGTAGTCTATGTGGAAGCTTTTATCATGGCATCTAAACCTTTTTCTAAGAAAATGAAATGTTTTTTTATGAATATAACTTAGAGGAATTGGATTCACTAGTTGATTTTGAACAGACTAATTCTGGTATGCAGGATTGGGTTGTAAAAAAGTTATTTGGTGTATAGAATAAAACTATATTTCCTCTAGAAAATTGCGTGTTTCGGGTCTTTTGTATTGCAATTAGACATATTACAATAAAAAAGTTACAATGAAACAAAGGAAAATTTATATTTCCTATGATTCTTTTCCTTGTGGTAATGGAGCGTCGATCTTATACTCCATTGACGGTCTGACTAAGATGATAGTTCTTTCACTAATTGATGATCTCTAATCTCTTGGAAGATAGCACAATTTTCTCTGGATGAAGAGATATTAATAGATCCTTTCTCACAAGAATTGGTTATTAAGTTAAATTACTAGCTGAAGAGAATAAAACATTTCTCACAAGGATCGTTGATCAGGACAAATGATTAGCCGATGATAGTGGTCTATGAAGAATGATGAGAATGGAGGGGAGATGTGATTTTTGTTAATGTAGCCCCCGAATCTCTTTATCTCTCTTTTCTTAATGGCAAAGAGTCTAGCTAAGATAATGTTATTCCTAAGACCTTTTCCTCCGCCCATGTGCCCTCTATTGATCATACATATTAGGCTTTGAAGGATTAAATGAGTGAGTTAGTGTGCCTTAACTCCCATTAAATATGAGTTAGTAGTCATTAACTCTTCTTAAATGGATGAGTTACCGCTCATTAACCGCTTCCTTAAAAAGAGCTTCTGAGAACGGTTATGGGCGAGGTTCGCCAATAATGATCATGGGCGAGGTACGCCAATAATGATATATCTTTAACAAGCTTCACTGTGGCTTTGGCTTCAGCGAACTTCGTTGTGGCTACGATGAACTTTGCTATATGTCCCATGTGAACCATTTGGGCGAAGCTCATTTTGGGCAAACTTCACTTGAAGCTTCACTTTGACTTGGCCTTGAGAGTGAGCTTCATTATGACTTGGGCGAGTTTGGCTATGGGTTGAGCAAGCTTTGCTATGGTCATGTGCTTGGACCATTTCGATCGGGGCGTCCACCTCTTGAGCATGTATTGGGCTCAAGTATCAGACTTGTGCCTAATGTCAATCCAGGCCTCTCGTGACTTGAAAGATTAATTGTTTGTCTATAATCCTTAGGATATGGATGACGTAGCCCACATAGGTCTTTTGGGCAAAGTTTACATAATACTTTGAGCAAACTTCACTACTACACTTGGACTTGGTCCAGAGTCCAATTTGAGAATGCTTTTCAACTCCGTCTAGAGTCTGCCTTGATGACACCTTTCGACTTGGCCCAGAGTCTAACTTGAGGATTAACTCGAACTCGAGTCTTCTTTGACTTGAATGAGCTAAGTAAGAGCTTAGCAAGCAGTCATGTTCGCCCGTGTCCCGACCGAACTTCGATGTAGCTTATATTTGAGCCCATCTGAGGTGTTTAGTCCATGAGCATTTACTTCTTGGACTCGAACTGAGAATTGGTTCAAATAGAGCATATTTTAACCGTTTACAAGACCCCCCCCCCCCCCCCCAAGTTTTTGAGATCCTACTTTTGGCTTGTAATAGTGATCAAAATACTTTGGATAATAGCTAGAGATGTACTATCAAACGTTGCTTGAGTCATCTCCCTTAGGTTAAAACTTATCCTCATTTGTCTACTTAGTTGCCAGAAGTGTACTATTGAACATAGCTTTCTTTGCTATATATTCATCTTGGTTGAATGCTTAGTTATATTTTGAAATGCTTATTGTTGAGATTCCATCTAATTTTGTATTTAGAACCTATATTTTGAGCGAAGCTATTAGAGCATGTCTGAATGTTTGCGTAGCTGTTAGAGTGTGGATGAATGTTGGCGTAGCTGCTAAAGCATAGCTGGATCTTGGCATAACTACTGGAGTGTAGCCGGATGTTGGGGTAGCTGATGGAGCTTAGTCGAATGTTTAACCATAATTTATACTCATACTTAGCTAGAGTGTTCCATCATCTCGACTGAGCTAGGAAGGTTTATGACATCCATAGTTAGACTCTTGTGAATCTGGAGCGTAGAAAACAATTTATACTCATATACTTGTTGAAGTCTACATAGTTTAAGCATTAAAAGTATTGGAGCACGGAGAATCAGTTTATACTTGTATACTCATCGGAGTGTTAGGAGTAGTTTAACCTTGTATACCAGTCAAAGGTTAGGAAGCAATTTAATTTCATAATCCCATTGGAGGTTAGAAAATAGTTTAACATCATAATCCTATTCGAGGTTACGAGAGATCAATGAAGGTGTAATGTTAACATATCGACTCGAAAGGGTATCGACAAAGGCGTAGGTCTAAGGGTACATACTGTTCAGAGGTGTAGTGTTAACATGAAAGTAGGGGAAGTCGACAAAGGTGTGATGTTAACCGGTCGATAGAATCAAACTGGTAGAGGTGTAATTTAACATATCGGGTTTTTCAAAGTTAGTACTGTTCACAGGTGTAGTGTTAACATAACAGTACTAAGAAATTTTTATAGAGGTGTAATGCTAACGTGCCAAATGAGGTGACCGATAGAGGTGTAGTGTTAACCGATCAATTCGAAAGAGTCCAAGGGACAACTACTATTTAGAAGTGTAATGTTAACTTAACGGTAGAAAATCAATAAACGTATAATGTTAACTATTCAATTTTTGGTAATGACGGATTGATAAAGGTGTAATGTCAGCCAGTCGAATTCAAAAAGACAAGTTGATAGAGATGTAATGTTAACCGGTCGACGAAATGTTCTAACAGAAGTGTAATATTAACATGACGATGGTAACACATTTGGATTCAAGTAGAGGTGTGGTGTTAACTTGATGACTCACTGGGTATTTTGATTGGTATTTTTGATCAGGATAGTCAATATTTATGGTTAGAGGTGGAAATTTAAATATGACCAGGATCTCTGTGGGGATATGATGTAGGCTAAGATCAAGGGTAACATTTTCTGAGAAACTTCTCGTCGATTGGCGCCATGCACTTATTGCCATTTGGGTCAATTAGGCGATATGTTCTATTTAAGTAGACTATCTCTACTAAAAACTACCCTTTCTATTTGGGTTGGAACTTTCCCTTAGTCTTATGTGCTGACCAGTTGCCTTTTTTGAAGGGTTGTCCTCACATTCTCTTGTTGAAGACTCTTGAGATCTATGACTGATAAATATTGATTCATTGTTGATCCTAAAGTCTTAATTCATGTAGCGCCTCTAGCTTTTGGAGCCACTTTTGATTATGTTCTTCAATTGTTATTTTCTCGGTAAGGGCGATTCTCAATGATGGCACTTGAATTTCTAGAGGGATCATGACTTCATATCCATAAACTAAGGAGAAAGGTGTGGAGCCAATAGGAGTGCAGACTGTTATTCGACAAGCCCATAGACACTCTCCAAGTTTCTCATCTCAATCTCGTTTGTTGGAGAAGATGAACTTCTTTAGAAGTTTAATGATGGTTTTATTGAAAGCTTCAGCCCAACCATTAGCAACTGAGTTGTATGACGTAGAAGCCACATTTTGAATTCTGAATTTATTATAGAATTTAAAGAATGGTCGACTGATGAACTACGGACCATTGTCATGAATGATTCGTGTAGGGACAATGTATCAATAAATCATTTGATGTCTCAAGAATTTGATTACTTGAGATATCTTGACTTCTCTGAACGAAATAGCTTCAGCCTATATGGAGAAGTAATCCGTGATAGCCATAATAAATCGATTGCTTTTGGTAGATTATGGGCTAATTGGCCGAATAATATCCATACCCCCATGTCTCGAATGAGCATGAGGTGACAATCCGAATGTAATTCTTCTAGAGGTTGATGTAGGAAGTTGATGCGAAATAGACATGCATGACATCTCTTCACATAGGCCACTGCATCCCGCAATCATCATTGCCCAGTAATAGCCTAAACAAGAAAGTCAGTCTTGAAGCTTAGGGCCAGGAGGATAAGCTCCATATGTACCATCGTGGGCTTCTTTGATTGCCTCTCTAGCTTCGCTTGCTAATAAGCATCAGAGTGATAAGTCGTCGAATGGTCGGTAGTACAATGCCTATGTCATAGGATCGTAGAAGAAGCAGTGTGATCTCCTTTGGATAGGGATTCAACATTATACCATGCAAGACATACTCAACAATCGGATAACACTAATCGCTGAGTTCAAAAACTCTAGGTGTGGTGAATCTCATTGGCTTCCAAGATTCGTTTGGGATAACATAGCTGGTGGTTAGCTACCATGATGTGCTTGGTAGACAAGGTCAAAGTGGCTGCTAGGGACATCGAGGCATCGACATAAGTATTCTTGAGGCGGGCTATATAGTTGATATAGAAGCATTCAAAAGAATGAGAAGGTTCCATTGCTGCTTCATGGTATGGTAGGAGAGATCATTGTGTTGGACCTCCTATTCCCCTTAGATTTTATTGGATCAACTTAAAATTGTCATAGGCTTCATGATATATGGCGTCTACATCTTAAGTGAGTTGTAGGCCAATTATGAGGGCATCATACTCGACCACGTTATTAGGATAAGGCTCAGTCAATGAATATGAAGAGCACTAACCCTACACCTTTGATAATAACTCCTTCATAGCTCCATTACGATGCGCTGTTGAAATAGAGTTCCTACTTAGAGACAGAATGATTTCATAAGCCTTGAACTTAGAGATACCAGCTTCATCATGAGTACCAATAGAAAGCTAACTTTTGATGTTATGTAGGGTGTAAAGGCCGTCGTCCAGAGGTGTGATGTCGAACTTGACGACTAATTGCTTCGGCAGAGGTTGTACTATTGGACATACCAAAGAAAATGGTATTGCCATAAAGGGTTCATGACCTACAAGATGAAGTTGACAAACTAGGGTGGCATTGCTAGGGAAGCGTTGCTATAGTCAAAGAGGATACATTGGCATTGCTGACGAAGTATTGTCATAGCCGTGATAGGTTGTGTTGGCATTGCTAAAAAAGCATTTGCCACAGCCGTAGGAGGTTTAGTTAGCATTGTTGAGGTAGCATTGCTATAGGCATGATAGGCTGTGTTGGGCATCGCTAAAAAAACATTTGTCATAGCAGTAAGAGGCTGGGTTGGTGCTGCTGAGGAATCATTGTATATGCGTGATATGTTATGTTGGTATTGCTGAAGAAGCATTGTCAGAGCCGCAGAAGGTTGTGCTGATGGTTTCGCTCGACGAGATTTGAAGAGTGCTGAACTTTGATCAGGCGGATTGTCCCATCTCATTCTCATCATCGGAGGATTGTCTTGTCTTACTATCATCATCTTTGTTGCTTGACCACGGATTGTATTGATTGAACCTCTTAGTAGTTTCTCAGCAATTCCCACCTGCTCAATCAGATCTTTTCATGAGTTAGCCTTAACAACACCCATGTGGGCTTCCATTTGGCTAAGAAAGTTGTGTCACTATGTTTGGATCAACATCGACAGTGGCATGTTCTGTCAACACAAGCTTAAAGTTACGAAACTTCTCGATATAGTCTCAACCGAGTCATCTCCCCTTTATTTATCTGAAAGGAGCCTTCTTTAGCTCAGTCCTCTATGTAAGAGCATTAATTCGATTTTTGATGCTTTTGAACATTTCTAATTTACACCTCGTCTTCAGTAGACTGGATGTCTCAGACTCTGATCGAGAGGAGAATATATCTTGTTAGTGAAGTGACTCCTTGTTGATGAAGATGTTAATTGGCTGCTTCTCTTTTGAAGTGCTCGCAGAGGGCTAGTAAGTAAGCAGTAGTTGTTGAGGCATATTTTCAAGTTGGTCGAAGTGCTCATTGGAGATTGTTGATGGCCTCTTTGTCTGCCATGTTGGCAGTCCACTCCCGCACTTGACTTGAGCTAGGAGTTGTGTTTGATACTATGGCTAGGTTAGCAACGCTAGGAAAATGATGATCCTCATGTAAAGTTGTTTGTTGAACAGACAACCTCAAAATCGATTAGTCAAAGGGGATAGGTGCCCTTGTTAGATGTAGTATGGAAAGAGACTCCACTGACTTCTAGATTTGACGTGCTATAGTCATCTTCTCGGGTTACACAGGTCATATTAATTGTGAACTCTTGGAGATCAATGTTGAAAGCAGTCTTGTTCTTACGAGATCGTTGTTGCTACTTGTTAATCTTTAAGGAAGCACCATGAGCATCATGAGATGCTTTAAAGAGAACCCCTAGAGAAGTGGTTAATTATCATCCAAATTTGTGGAAGTTTGAGAGTCCTATCCTTTGATCTGGGTGAGGGTCGCTAGAACTTTGCTTTGGGCGAAGCTCATTTTACCTTCCGTGAAATTTAGGCTATTTTAGGTGTGGTTCGCTTTGCTTAAGGCGAAGATGAGGTTATCTTCACTCTAGGCAAAGTTTGCTCTACCTCCAGCAAAGTTACGGCTATCTTTGACGAGACCCGGGTTATCCTTAAAGAGGCTTGGCTTACTCTTGGCGAAGTTCATTCTGCCTTCAATGAGGTTGGGGCTATCTTTAGCGAGACTCACCTTATTGTAGGTGAAACTAGAGTTCTCTTCACTCTGGGTGAAGTGCATTTGGCTTCCCGCAAAGCTTGAACTACCTTTCGTAAAGTTCATCTTGACATATGCGAGGGTCAATTTTGACCCTTGATTTACACTACAGTGAATTTTGTGATAGCTCATCATAGTTGTCGTCAATGATTGGTTTGAGGAAAAGAATTCCTCGAACTTCGCTTGGTAAAATTTAGTGGCCACTGATTCAGCGAAGACCTGAGGGTCTTAGTATCGGGCTGCGACACTCTCATCGGTCAAGAAAATAGTCTCTAGTAGAGTCGTATTCTACTTCAGGTCTTTTGTATTGCAATTAACCCAGATTGTAATAAAAATATTTACAATAAAACAAAGGAAAATCTATATTTCCTTAGGATCTTTTCCATGTGCTAATAGAGCATAGATCTTGTACTTTGTTGGTGATCTAACTGAGACCAGGGGTCTTTCACTGATTAATGATCTCTAATCTCTTGGAAAATAGCACAATCTTCTCTAGATGAAGAGATATTTGTAGGCTATCTAAAAAATTACTGCAGATAGCTGATCTCCGTAGATTCAACATATGATGAAAGATACAATCTGACGTCATTCACATCAACAAGCGGAAGTTACAATCTAACGGCCTCAGCAAACAGTCTATGAAAGTTACAATGTAAAGACTTTCACAGCAACATGTTAGAGTTGCAAATTGACGACTCTCACATTCTATAAAGACCAAGTGTAAAGATTACAAAATAACAATCTGCACAAAAGTCAAAGGAAAGAGATTACAATTGACGATCTCTACAAATCCAAACGCGGAGGTCACTAGACGTGGAGGTTTCTAGACGCAGAGGTCACCAGACGCGGAGTTCGTGCCAAGCTCAGACGCAGAGGTCGTCAGAGCAGAGGTCGTCATACGTAGAGGTTGCCAAACACAGAGGTCACCAGATGTGGAGTTTGTCCCAAGCTCAGATGTGGAGGTCGCCAGACATGAAGGTCGTCAGACGCAGAGTTCACCCATGTTTTTCTCTCCAGAACGCGACCCTTGTGTTTTTGACGCTGGAACACTTTTCAAAACTGTCTCATCAAGGTATGGGCACAGTTAAGGGCCTATTATGGGGTAACTTACTCCATGATAACCCTATGAATAGGGTTAGATCTCCAGCAAGCCAGAGGCTGGGGGGAAAAGAGAGGAAAAAAAAGGGTATCAAAAGAGAGAAGAAAGAGAAGGAGAGAGGCTTCTTGGAGTGGATTCTTGGAGCTTTCTTGGAGCTTTTCTTAGAGCTTTTTGGCTTGCTCTTTAAACCCATTTGGGTTAGTTTTCTTGGGTTTCATCTTCTCTCTAAAATCAACCCTTCTTGGGGATTTATACTCGGTTAGAGTTTCTCAACTCTCTCACAGAGAGTTTCTAACTTGTTCAAACAAGTTTCTTTCAAACTCGCCTAGAGTTCTTAACTCTCTTACAGAGAGTTTCTCAACTTGCCTAGCAAGTCCCCCAAACTCGTGTAGAGTTCCGAACTTGTCTTACAAGTTCTTAACACTCTCACAGAGAATTCTCAAAACTCGGCTAGAGTTATAAACTTACCTCGCAAGTTCTCTTAAGACGTCAAGTCAAGGAGAGAAGACCAACACCCCCACGAAGTTGAAGTGCTCGGATGGTCAATGGGATACAAGATTCAAACTCCCATCGCCACAAAGAAAGAACCCAGTTTTAAACAAAGGGAGGGTTTCATCCATCCCTCTTTTGTAAATTGGAGAACCGATAAAGAAAACTATAGTTTCTTTTTCTAAGTCAGTTAGAGAGAAATTATATTGAGAGGGTTATAATCATTCTTTTTCTAAGTTAGTTAGAGAGAATAATACAGATTTAATTCTCGAGTTTCTCGTAATTTTTCGCGCGTACAAAAGATGGCGACTCCGCTGGGGAGCAGCTCTTTCACCGATGAAGAAGTGGTGGCGTAATCCGACACCCAACTAGTTAGGACTACTGTTGAAACTCTAACCATGGAATTTGACCAAGCCAAGTATGAGGAGTTTCTCTCCTTCGGGTCCCTTAGCCCCAAGGCTATGCGCAAGGCCCTTAAAGTCCCAAAAGAGACTAAAGCTCCACCTATGGCCGACCCACCAAAGGAGAGTCTCTCCCTTAGGTTGGATTGTTCAGACAGTCCCTCCTTTGAAGGAGAAGACTTAGCTCCAATGGAACTCATCAATCGAGTTGAAGATCCTACATCCATGCCCAAACAACGGGTATTGGGTCATAAAAGGTTCATTGAAGCGGTGCAATTGATCTCTACGGAGGAAGATGCTACTGTAAAAGCTTTAAGATAGGCCAAGAAGAATGTTGCTCGTCAAAGAAGGAGATCCCATCGACGAGCATAACTTCGAGCAAGCTGGCTCTCTGATCAAGGCGAACCTCGTGCTTGTGAGCCCAAACACAGTCCTGAGCTTCGCGTTTCTGCTTTTGAGCGTGAACTCCGCGTTTTTGTGCCTAAGCACAAGCTTCGCCGAAGCCAGACCAAACACAGTCCTTAGTGGCTCGTTTCACAGTTGAGACGCAGACCTCAAGACTGCATTTCCCAGTTGGAGTGCAAATCTCACGACCACGAAGAGCGCGTACCTCGCATTGCCCAATTTGAGCACAGAGGCCAGCTCCACGTGAGCGTTAACATCAGCTCTGAATTTCCTCTCCTCAACATGACCCCTGTGTTTCAATGTTAAAATGTGACCCTCACATTTCTAATGTTAAACGCAATGTGAGCCGTCGCGTTCAAGGAGATCGACATGGATTCAATATCCATGTTCGTCAAGAACCCGCCTCGTCTAGCCATAGACAGGGGGTGTCAATCCAAGTCTCCCCTTCAATGAGTAACTCTTCTCAAAGCTGTGTAACAGATTTGAGAGAGTTGTTATCGAGAGAAAGACTGGTTCAACCAGTCACGCATTCATGCTAATGTGAACGATTGATTTCCGTGGTCCTCTCAGGATGCCAGTGCTGCTCACATGCAACCAAGCCATCGGTGTTTGGCCGATTAACAAATGTCTTCTCATTAAGGTCGTACAAGTGATGATGCTCTCACAGGAAGAAGGCTTCGGAGGATGGGTACCTTGGAGCCACTTCTAATGTGATCGGAATGAGGAGGTCACAAATCCCCAGCTCTGACGAGTCAGAGGAGGATCAACCCTATGGCTTGAAAGAGGCTTTGAACAGATTAGATGGAATTTTTCGATGTACTCGGATGCGGAAAAGAGTCATACTCCTGTTAACTACCGAAGACTAGATAGAGGGATGAAGTCTGATGACGAACATTCAGCTATCGCAGAGTCTCAATCCTCTAGCTCCTCTGCAGAACATGAGAGTTCCTCTTATATGGCAGGAGGCCTCGAAGATCTCACAAAGAGACTTGATGAGCAGCAAGTCATGCTCAGATCACAACAAGAAACCATCAATGAACTTCAAAACATGATGGCCTAGTTGGTCGCAGACAAAACTAAATCCCAATGAGCAAACTCCCCACCCAGACATAGGACTTTCCAAAAGGAAAGGTCATCTTCATCAAAGAGGAAGAAAAAGGTGATTGATAATACTGCTTCCGACCAAGAAATCCACAACACAGGTTCTTCCTCTGAAGAGAAGGAGGAAGCTGAAAATGAGCAAAATCCTCAATCTACTAAGATGGAGGAATTGGAAGCCCGCCTTAATGCCATTACAAATAGAAGCGAACTCCAAGAGGGGGGGTGTTAGGCCCTATCCTGCCGAATGGGATGCTGCCCTGTTTTCTTTAAAGTTCAATGTCCCGACCCTACATGCTTTTGACGGCACGGGATCCTCTAATCGTCATATCTATTACTTCAAGTCACAAACCGGCAATGTGATAGAAAATGACGCGGTGTTGACTCGTTTGTTCATTGGCACCCTCAATGGGATTGCCTTTGAATGGTTCATGAAACTGCCTGCGGGATCTATCCAGAAGTGGGCAGACCTGAAGAGATTATTTCTGGCCAGATTCTTCGAAGACGACTCAGAAGTTTCGGTCCCTTCTCTTCTTTCCACCAAGCAAAGGAAAGGAGAACCCATAAAAGTCTTTGTTGAAAGATTTTGAAGCATGGCTCTCCGATGCCCAACAGGTATGACGCAAGCAACTCTGGTGGAAACCTATTGACACAATTTATAGACCGGTCTCTTAGCTCAGATGGGGGTCACAGAATGTCGTTCATGGAAGCAACTAGTCTCTCAAGGTGAACAAGCTGAGGAAATCATCACCAGGGTTAAAGCTGAAGAGGAAGATAAACAAAGACAACCTGCGTAACGTGGCCAAAATAATGCTCCCCGATCCAAGGGGAAAGATATTATGGCCACTGAAAATAACACTCGAGCGCCACCTGCTAAGCAGGGCAAGGCATCGAGCCAGCCGAGAACATCCAAAGCAGTACTCCTTCAAAGAGGATCATGTGATCACTCTTTTCAAGCTACTTCAGAAGAATAACAAGTTAAAGCTTCCTGAAGTTAAGAAACCTGAAGAAGCAGGAAAGGTGGAAGACCCTAACTACTGCCTATACCATAGAATGCTAGGTCATCCAACGAAGAGATGTTATATCTTCAAGGCTATCCTACAAGCTTTGATTGATGCCGAGGTGCTTAAATTGAGGCCAGAACAGAAGACTGAGTCTACTAACATGATATCGGTCTAATTTGGAGATTTCCCACCTGTTGCAGCTCCAGATAGTGTTGTTCCTATCCCTGAAAGGGAGTTACACATGAGAAACATTGACCCGCATGGTCAAAAGGATAAAGGATTTGTACCCCTTACCACTCCGAAAGGAGAGATAATGTGGGTCCATCCTGATCTTCTTGATGACCAGCAGTGGACCGGGGTATCAGGGAAGAAGAAGAGACACAAGGGTAAAGCTTCCAATATGATTAGCCCCTCTCTGAATGAGGATGATGCACATCTGGCCCCACTCACTGACTCAGAGGAAGAGAAGAGTGCCCTGGTGGCCGAGCAAGGAGTAAACCCGGGAGCAAGCACCAGGTTAGGGAAGACATACTTGAAGAGGTATGATCAAACTACCGAAGAAGTAGAAAAGCCACCCGAGGAGGCTGGGGGTTCCATTCCCAGAAGCCAACTGATAAAGGGAAGCCGAAAGAAGTTTGTTATAACAAGAACCTCCCCCAACCAGAGGCATGAGGGTCAAGCGCTCCCTTCCGCTTCAATGTCATGGCGCAACTGGCTAATATCCCTGCCAGAATCACTCTTTATGAGCTTTTGAAACTGTCCAAGTCCATGAGAAGGGCTCTGATTGAAGCTTTAACGGATACAGAGAGCTTTATTACTCAAGTGCATGTCATCCCAGAAGCTACCGAAGGATCTTCTTGTGCACAATGCTTACAAGCTACAAGGAGTCTACCTTGCATATCGTTCAACCATGAAGACATGCAAATCAAACACAAGCATGACCGACCCTTATACTACACATGGTATATCGCGTCTTCGGAGATCAACCATGTCGAAGTCAACCCGGGATCCGTCCTCAGTATTATGCCATACAGAGTTATGCAGTTCTTGAGGATTCCTCTGCACCAGCTGAACTCAACACAGACCACTATCTTCGGCTTCAACGCTAACAACACAAAACCCATGGGCAAGATCAAGCTCAAATGTCAAATCAGGGATCTCAGATCAGAGGTGACCTGCTACATCATAGATGCGGATATGTCCTACAATCTATTGTTAGGACGACCTTGGATTCATGCAAATCGTATTGTCCTGTCTACCCTCCATTAAGTGATGAAGTATGTCGATGATAAGGGAGATGTCAGAACCCTGATAGCCCAGGGACAACCATTCAAGGGTGTGAAAAACTACCACACTAATTCAGTTTTCTACCTGGACTCCCAAGAATCGGAGCAGCCAAAAGAAGATTTTGATAGCAGTAACGAAGCAGACGACGAGCCCGAGCCTGAACCTGAGGAAGAATGTCTGTGGGAATTAGATTTGAATATAATGAGCCAGAATGAGCTCAACAACAATGATGTATCCAGTGAGGGCGAGTGGTACATTAATGAAGATTTTAACTTGGCTTACTTGTCTGATGTATCCTCTGATGCAGGTGCAAGAACAAATCCATGGAATGCATTGTATGCCGAAGCATCGCTTATCCTGCCGCTCAAATCATCTTTCACTACATTTGAAGAGATGGAAGATGTCAAGAGAGCCTTCTTCATAGTCCCAACCAAGAAGAGTGGCCAAAGGCTAATCTATTTAGGGAAAGTCAACCCTAGGCCACCTGATCACGAAAGTTCAGAGGAAGACCTTGGAATCCCATAATTCCATCATTATGGATCCAAGTCCATCGGTGTGATGAAGAAAATGGGTTATGACTTTAATAACCCGAAAGGTTTAAACTCTGAGAAAGGAAGATGAACACCAATTCAGTCTTTCACTCCAGAAGGGAAACCCCCTGATTATTATCATAAAACTGGGAGAGGATTAGGCTACATTTCAACGCCCCCATCTTCAGAAAATGAATGTTTATGTAAGGACCACTCATCTGGAACATCATCATGGGACTAAGACGTTAGCATTTATGCAGTCTTCAAGGGCTTATCTGTGAATATGACCTTATCTAGTCATCTAGACGAAGATGAAGAGGATGACGAGGAGTTGATTAAATCGACCGACAATCCTTGGATCAAATGCCTTAAAATTTTATGGGATATGCGTTTCGAGCAACGCGAGCCACCCATGGAAGATAAGGTGATCCAGATAAACATGGGAGATGAAACTGATCCCAAGCCTATTTTTATAAGTGAAAGCTTATCACCATCCGAGAAAGAGGACCTTATATCTGTCATCTGAGAATATATAGATGTTTTCGCCCGGAACTATGAAGATATGCCTGGTCTTGACCCAAAAGTAGTTGTGCATCATCTCAACATTGATCCAGATGTGAAACCCGTTAAACAACAACAACGTCAGTTCCGTCCAGAGATCATAGAAGCAATTGAATCGGAAGCTAAAAAGCTTATCGATTCAGGCTTCGTCGGAGAGGAACAACACCCTGACAAAGTCTCTAACATTGTCCCTGTAACCAAGAAAAATGGGAAAGTTAGGATTTGCATCGACTTTCATGACTTAAATGCCGCATGTCCGAAGGATTCTCAGGATATAATCAGATCAAAATGCACCCTGAAGATGAAAAGCACATAGCTTTCAGAACACCACTGGGGGTGTATTGTTATACAGTAATGCTGTTTGGACTGAAGAATGCTGGTGCAACCTATCAGCATGCCATGAGCACGATCTTCCATGAACATCTTCGCAAAAAGGTAGAGTGCTATATAGATGACATCGCAGTGAAGATCCAGAAGAAAGGTGACCATCTCTCAGACTTGAGGATGATGTTTGACATCATGCGACTACATCAACTGAAGATGAACCCCGCCAAATCTTTCCTAGGGGTATCCAGCGGCAAATTCCTTGGATTCATAGTCATATCTAAAGGTATTTCTCTTGATCCAGAAAAGGTTCAGGCTATCCAAGAAATGCAATCTCCGAAGAATATCAAGGAACTCAGAGGCCTACAGGGCAGATTGGCTTACATCCGGAGATTCATATCAAACCTCTCAGGACGCTGCCAGTCCTTCACCAAGTTAATGAAGAAAGGGGTCTCCTTTGTTTGGGATGGAGACTGCCAAAATGCATTTGAGGAGATCAAGCAATATCTCACTCAGCCGACCGTTCTAGTGGCCCCGATGTTAGGAAAACAATTCCTATTATATGTGAGGGCCATGGAACATTCTCTTGGAGCTTTATTAGCTCAGAACAATGATGAGGGCCAGGAGCAGGCAATCTACTACCTCAGTAGAACCATGATTGGAGCTAAACATCAGTACAATCCGGTGGAAAAAGAATGCATTGCCTTGGTTCTCGCCATTCAGAAAATATGGTATTACTTAGTTGGACAAACTATTCATGTTATCTCCAAAGTGAACCCTTTGAGAGATCTCATGACGAAACCTTCTTCGCTAAATTGCCGCCTTACAAAATGGGCAATACTTCTGTCATAGTATTCAATGCAGTTCATGCCTCAGAAGGCTGTTAAAGGCCAAGCCCTGGCAGATTTCTTAGCTAACCATCCGGTGCCTGATTCTTCCAGATTATATAAAGACTTACCAGACAAAGTTGCAGAGGCTTATGTAACTCAAGGAGTCATGCAAGTATGGAAATTGTTCTTTGACGGCGCATCTAGAGAAAGTCCTGATGGAGGAATCACAGCCGGTGTAGGGGTTGTGCTCGTATCCCTAACTGGTCAGGTGATCCAAGAGGATTTTCCTTAATCGAGCCATGCACCAACAATGTAGCGGAGTACAATGCTTTGCTACTAGGAATGCAGATGGCCGAGGAGCTCAACATCCAATACCTTGAAGCCTACGGCGATTCTCAACTCATCATAAATCAAGTCCAAGGAGAATACGAAGTGCGCAATGAGGATTTGATCCCATACCACTTTGCGGTGCTAAAGTTAGCTCAAAATTTTGAGGTCTTCTTTATCGGACATGTTCCATGGGCTCGTAACACCTATACAGATGCCTTAGCTTCGCTAGAAACTTCACTGGCATTGTCACCAAAGGCAGAGACAAAGATACTCGTGGCAGGCCGTGATTTGTATCACCCCAAGTTCCCTCTAGGAAATCGCTCAGAAGAGGCAACAACAGAGATCGTTTGTGAAGCTTCCACAAGTCTTGAACAAAGAGATTGATGATTCCTATTCATCGATTATGTCTTGCACGGCATACTACCCGATGATTCTAAAGAAGCGGCCGCCGTCAAACAGAAGGCCCTTCGATTCTATTGTGATGCGGCATCTCGAACTTTGTATTGAAAATCACATGATGGGGTTTTGCTTCGCTGTCTTTCCAGAAAAGAGGCACAAGAAGCCCTCAAGGAAGCTCATGACGGAATGTGTGGGGCTCATCAACCCGGAGCTAAACTAGGGGATTGACTTCGCAGGCTTGGCTATTACTGGCCTAAAAAGATCGTTGACGCCGTTAATTATGCTAAAAGATGTCACGCATGCCAGGTCCATGGTGATTTCATTCATCAAGCACCAGGGAATCTGCATCCGACATCTCCATCTTGGTCATTCGAGATGTGAGGAATGGATATTGTTGGACCTATTTTCCCTCTAACATCCAAAGGGCATCAGTTTATCTTAGCAGTAACTGATTACTTTTCCAAATGGGCAGAAGCAGTTCCTTTGAAATAAGTCAAGGCTTCGGACGTGGTCAAGTTCATCAAACACCATGTCGTCTACCGCTTTGGCATACCCGGGCAAATAGTTCATGATAATGGAGCCTAATTTGTCAGCTACAGTTTTTAGAGATTCTGCAATAAGTTTAGAATCCAAAGCATTGCGTCAATAGCATATTATTCGCCAGCTAATGACCTTTCAGAAGCTTTTAACAAGACGATCGTAAAGCTTCTCAAGAAGTTCGTCTCCAAAAGCCGACGCGACTGGGACGAATGACTCGACGAATGTCTATGGGCCTATCGTACAATAGTAAGGACCCCAACAAAAGCTACCCCCTTCTCTTTGGTGTATGGCTACGAGGTTGTGCTACCATTAGAAATTCAGATCCCATCCCTGAGAGTTGCCCTTGCGACTGGGATGACATATAAGGACCGTCATCTACTACGCCTTCAAGAACTAGAAGCGTTGGATGATAAGCAACTTCATGCTCAACAACAGATCGAGTTATACCAAACCCGAATCTCCAAAGCCTACAACAAAAAGGTCAAAGGAAGGATCTTTAAGAGAGGTGATCTTGTCTTAGCAGTCAGATGACCTATGGTCATGACGCACAAGACGAAAGGGAAGTTCAATCCCAAATGGAAATGACCCTTCGTGGTAGAGTCAGTCTACTCGAATGGAGCCTACCGTCTCATCAATCAAAAAGATGATAGGCTCATGATACCAATCAACGGAAAATTTCTCAAGAAATATTACCCGTAGAGAATCATGGGACCCCCTATTTTCTCCCCCCAGCTGAGTCTAAAAAGGGAAACTGAACTCACTTAGACTAGGGGTTGGTTGCTTGAAATCCACTGGATTAAGGGTAACAAAATCTTTCACGTTGTCAAGTTAATATTACACTTCTGATGATCATCATCCCCGTGGAGTATAGCTTCAGCCTGTTTCATATTTAATATGACAATCTTCTCTGGTGACAAAATTCCTGTCATATTAACACTACACCTCTGACAATCAACTTATCAATCCTCTCCAATAGGATGGTAGGTCCACAAAGTTGTTCAAATCACAACAAAATTCCTATCATGTTAACACTACACCTCTGAC
>BQKN01001079.1:51892-136671 GCA_022839385.1 Asparagus kiusianus | reverse complement strand
CAAAATTCCTATCATGTTAACACTACACCTCTGACAGTCAACTTATCGATCCTCTCCAATAGGATGGTAGGTCCATAAAGTTGTTCAAATCATAACAAAATTCCTATCATGTTAATACTACACCTCTGACAGTCAACTTATCGATCCTCTCCAATAGGATGGTAGGTCCTCAAAGCTGTTCAAATCACAACAAAATTCATGTCATGTTAACACTACACCTCTGACAGTCAACTTATCGATCCTCTCTAATAGGATGGTAGGTCCACAAAGCTGTTCAAATCATAACAAAATTCCTGTCATGTTAACACTACACCTCTAACAGTCAACTTATCGATCCTCTCTAATAGGATGGTAGGTCCACAAAGTTGTTCAAATCACAACAAAATTCCTGTCATGTTAACACTACACCTCTGACAGTTAACTTATCAATCCTCTCCAATATGATGGTAGGTCCACAATGTCGTTCAAATCGTAATCTTCCCCAACAAGACGCTAAGTTTTCAAAATCTTGTTCAAATCACAAGTACAAACCCGTCAAGTTAACATCATACCTCTGACGACCAAACCAATTTATCGACTCTCTTCAATAGAGCGATAGACCCATAAAATACTGTTAGGTTAATATCACACCTACAACAGTCAAACCCCCAATGAACTTGTTAGGTCTATTTCGAAAAGAAATAGCAAGTCTTCATTGTAGAATCCCCAGCGGATTGAAGATTTTCTGGAGTTATCCTAGTGGTAATGAAGAAAATTTTTGAATTTTACTTTAAGTGAAAATTCATGCCAAGTTAATACTACATTGCTGGCACTTCCAACTTTCTTTCAATGTTTCAAATAAAAATATAACACAGGAAGAAACAGCGGCAAAGTCTATGTATTCAATATCATAGCACTAAGCTTAAGAGAGTTCATTCTTTTAGCACAACGTTACATATGGAACGGACTTAGATAATCCACATGCTAGGCTGACTCAAACGGTAGTTGGTAAAGTCTTATCAAATCCGTTGATGGCTGAGGGTTTGCCAAAAATCCTATTGTATGCAGAATCATGAAAATCATTTTGTGATCCAAAGTATTCCGAAAATTTGTTCCAGTGAATCGCAAACTTTCGAAAACTTTGGAGGGGGTTCTATAGGCTGTCTAAAAAATTACAGCAGATAGCTGATCTCCGTAGATTTAACAGATGATGAAAGATACAATCTGACGTCCTTCACATAAACAAGCAAAAGTTACAATCTGACGACCTCCACAAACAGTCAATGAAAGTTATAAAGTAAAGACTTTTACAGTAACGTGTTAGAGTTGCAAATTGACGACTCTCACATTCCACAAAGGCCAAGTGTAAAGATTACAAAATGACAATCTACACAGAAGTCAAAGGAAAGATATTATAATTGACGATCTCTACGAATCCAAACGCGGAGGTCGCTAGACGTGGAGGTCGCCAAACGCAGAGGTCACCAGACGCGAAGTTCGTTCTAAGCTCAAACGCAGAGGTCGTCATACGTAGAGGTTGCCAAACACAGAGGTCACCAGATGTGGAGTTTGTCCCAAGCTCAGATGTGGAGGTCGCCAGACATGAAGGTCGTCAGACGCAGAGTTCACCCATGTTTTTCTCTCCAGAACGCGACCCTTGCGTTTTTGACGCTGGAACACTTTTCAAAACTGTCTCATCAAGGTATGGGCACAGTTAAGGGCCTATTATGGGGTAACTTACTCCATGATAACCCTATGAATAGGGTTAGATCTCCAGCAAGCCAGAGGCTGGGGGGAAAAGAGAGGAAAAAAAAGGGTATCAAAAGAGAGAAGAAAGAGAAGGAGAGAGGCTTCTTGGAGAGGATTCTTGGAGCTTTCTTGGAGCTTTTCTTAGAGCTTTTTGGCTTGCCCTTTAAACCCATTTGGGTTAGTTTTCTTGGGTTTCATCTTCTCTCTAAAATCAACCCTTCTTAGGGATTTAAACTCGGTTAGAGTTTCTCAACTCTCTCACAGAGAGTTTCTAACTTGTTCAAACAAGTTTCTTTCAAACTCGCCTAGAGTTATTAACTCTCTTACAGAGAGTTTCTCAACTTGCCTTGCAAGTCCCCCAAACTCGTGTAGAGTTCCGAACTTGTCTTACAAGTTCTTAACACTCTCACAGAGAATTCTCAAAACTCGGCTAGAGTTATAAACTTGCCTCGCAAGTTCTCTTAAGACGTCAAGTCAAGGAGAGAAGACCAACACCCCCACGAAGTTGAAGTGCTCGGATGGTCAATGGGATACAAGATTCAAACTCCCATCACAACAAAGAAAGAACCCAGTTTTAAACAAATGGTGGGTTTCATCCTTCCCTCTTTTGTAAATCGGGGAACCGATAAAGAAAACTATAGTTTCTTTTTTCTAAGTCAATTAGAGAGAAATTATATTGAGAGGGTTGTAATCATTCTTTTTCTAAGTCAGTTAGAGAGAATAATACAGATTCAATTCTCGAGTTTCTCGTAATTTCCTGTGCATACAATATTGACAAATCATTTCTCACAAAACTGTTGATTAAGCTAGATGCCTAGCTAAAGAAAACGAATCCTTTCTCACAATGATTGTTGATCGGGCCAAATGATTAGTCGATGATAATAGGCTATGAAGATCAATGAGAATGGAGGAAAGATAGGCTTTTTGTTAATGTAGTCCCCAAATCTCTTCATATCTCTTTTCTCAGTGGTAAAGAGTCTAGCTAAGATAATGTTATACCTACGACCTTTTCCTCCGCCCATGTGCCCTCTATTGATCATGCATATTTATAGGCTTTGGAGCATTAAGTGGGTGAGTGAGTGGGCCTTATGTCACACCCCGCTTCCCAAAATACTCGAGAATCGAAACGTGAACAAGCCCACGACGTATTAGATTGAGAAGAAATATACACTATTATTATTATTTTTTCTTTTCGTCTCTTCTTAATCCAATACGCTAAACGTCTGGAAATAAATACAATGTGAAGTCACAGGTCCCCGATCACAGATAGCAAGAATATAAAGATAACCCAGAATAAAAATAGATATATCATCAATGGTAAATCATCCCAGACATAAAATATGGGTCAAACATACCCTTATTACAACAACAGCTCAACTAGGAAAAAAGAAATACATAGTCTATAATAAAAGGAAATAAAATAACTAAAATCCATCATCAAATTAAAGAAAAATACGGTAAACGAGTTTTAATGTCCAACTACTACTACAGGAGAAAATCACTACGCTTCAGTTGGTTCTTCTACTCCTTCTGCAAGACACCCCTGCTAAGAATCTTCTGGCTCCTGTACGATTCCGAACTGAGGCTGTCCATCTCCTAAATTTGATGTATACCCAGAAAATAGGAGTACGTCAGCGTGTGGAACACACGGCAAGATCCCCCAAGGCAGGAACAAATACAATAATGATAATGATAAAATATGTGTGGTCAAAACGATAACAGAAATAAAAAAATGGAACATGTAATGATAGTAATAATGATAGAGGCGTGCAACTGGAATACTAATAATCAGACGAATCGAAAAAATCAACCAAGTAACAAGATCATGCAGGTAGCGATCAGAACCATCCAAGCAACAAGATCATACAATAGATGGAATTAATATTTAAAAATCTACAACTCGAGACGTAGTACGTCGAGCGAAATAATCCAAACAAGGAAACCCTCATGTATATACCATATGCCTCAAATTGTAGATGATTAGATATTAATCCCGATCTAGGTATGGAAAGAAACATAACTGGCCTATATCTCACAAGGATCAAAACTCATCCAAGTAACAATTCATGTAACTAGCCATTCTATAACAAGTCACTAGTTCAACCGTCTAACCCCAGTGCGTATCGGTTCACTGGTCCAACAGACTAACCCAGTGCGTATCGGTTCACTGGCCTAACAAACTAACCCAGTGCGTATCGGTTCACTAGCCTAACAAACTAATCCAATGTGTATCGATTCACTGGAGCGACCCTAGAGGATACATAAACAGTCACATCTAATCACATGTACCAAGATTTCCCATCCCGGCTCTTCTTATTTTCTAAGCTAACAACACACAAGCCTCTAAATCTTATTCATGCCACACAGATCACTATAGTCATAAACTCCTAACGATTCTCAATTATAATAAAGAATGATAAATGCCATAAATACTAATTAACAGTGTCGTGGATCATGAACAAGAATCGTGAACAACTACTAATAACAGTACAAGATGAAACTACATCTATCAAATAAATATACATGAAATATCGAAATTTCCAATCATCATGCTCATAAATTAATTAATTCCAAAATAAATCCTTTTAATTTATTTCTCATAAATTATTCAAAAATAACCTTTTAAATATATTATTATTATTATATATTATTCCATATGAATAGTAACTGTTTTATCTTTTCTTTTTAATTATTCTAATTTTCTTTTTCGATAACAACTCTTAAAATTTATCTAGCTTTCAAAATGCAAGCTTGTCATTTTATATTCATCATTTCACAAGTAATCTACCACAATAATACTTAACAACATTCATCATCATCTCACGCATAATATCATAATCTAAACAACATATATAATAAATAACATATATAGAAATTGTAATGGTAATGAGGTGATGCGGGATCTTGCCTACGACGAGTCGGTCGTGGGGGCGCGGATTTGGGCAGTGGGGTGGGGCGTCGTCGCTACAGTGGGGAGACGACAGCGACGGGTAGTGGGATCTGAGGCGACGAGGCTGGGGTTCGACGGCGCGGGGGAGGCGGCCCGAGGTGAGTGGCGCTGGCGGCTGGACGACGAGCTCGACGAGCGGCGGTGAGCAGATCCGACGTCCAGGCGGCGGTGAACTCGGGTTCGAATTCGGGTGCAGGCAGCGGTGGTGCGGCCTTGGAGGCGGTGTGGGAGCGGGCTGAGATCGGGGAAGGGTGGCGGAGGCGAGGTGGACCTCAGGCGGCACGACGAGGCCGGAGGCGGGGCAAAGGGGGTGGTCGGGTTCGGTGCTGGGAGAAAGAAGAAGAAGAAAGAAAAAAATGGTTTTCTTTTGGTGAACTGTTGGAGAGTGAGAGTGGGGTACGATGGAGATAAAAGAAAGGTTTATTTTATGGAAGGGGAGAGAGAAATATGGGAGTAAAAAGGAAGGTGTATTATGCGATATGATTTGAATTGATTGGGGAAAATTTGGAAGGAATTCAAATTCAAATGAGAAAAAAATAAAAGAGGGAAAATTCAAAAATTTCACATAATATTCTGAATTATATTAATAATTAATAATCAAGCAAAATTTTTTTATTAATATTTATATACTAATGTACTATACTCAAGTTTACATTAATAATAACAAGGTCATTAATAATATTAATCACCAAATGATTATATATAAAAAATCACTAAACCATAAATTAATATTTAGCAGAATTAAAATACAAGACTATATTTTTATTATTTATTTATTTTGAAGACTCGAAAAATTCTAGAAATTAGGAAAAGTATTAATAAAATCTAAAATATTATTTAAAATACTAGAAAAATTTATTTAAATACGTATCAAAATTCACGGTTGTTACACCTTAACTCCCCTTAAGTGTGAGTTTGTGGTCTTTAACTCCCTTTTAAAATAGGTGAGTTAGTGGTCATTAACTTCCCTTAAATAGATGAGTTGCTGGTCATTAACCGCTTCCTTAAAAATAGTTTCTGAGAATGGTTATAGGCTAGGTTTGCTAATAATGGTCATAGGCGAGTTTTGCCAATAATGACAACGGTGAAGTTCATCAATAATTACCATGAGAGAACGCTTCTTGAATGGGTGACACGGCCCATGTGGGCTATTGGGCGAAGCTCGCTGCTACTTGGATGAGCTTCGCTACAACTTTTGCGAGCTTCACTGCAGCTTCAGCTTCATCGAACTTCACTATATGTCCCATGTGGACCATTTGGGCGAAGCTCGTTGATAATCACATTTTATTATACTTTATACCCTTATTATCTATTTTATTTGAATAAAAATATCACTAATAAATGTGTTTTACCTTAATTTACAAGTTAATGATGGATTAATGAATGAAATTCCAAAAGAATCAAACTCTTTGATTTTAGACCATTTATTGAAGCCCAAATATGAAGACAAATGAAGGCCCAAAAGAGCTCAAGGATCCATGAAGAAATCGGGTCAAGAAATCACAAAAAATCTAATTAGTTGCAAACCAACAGTTGACCAATCGGCCGGCCAAGCGATTGGCCAACCGATTGGTTCGCAATAAAAACTATTTTATAACTGTGATTTAATCTTTGATCTCCAAGCAAAATTTAAGGGTTCTCATTCATTGTTGTAGGCTATAAAAGGGGATAGAGACTGAGGGGTTTGGAGGGTTATTCTTAATTGAGAAGATCTTTCACAATTATAACTTTTTATTGTAATTAATAAAATAATTTTTTTTCTCCTCTTAATATTTTTTTTCCTTCTCTTTATGATGATAAAGATGAAGATGATATGAAGATGAAGATCAGGATAAAGATTTACCTTCGTCAAGAGGCTAGAACCCTCTTGAAATATAAATTTTCTCTTTTATCTTTTTATTTTCTTGCAATTTTTTCTTGCTTTAGATATTCAAGGGACTAGAACCCTCTTGAATTAGATTTATTTTTATACAATATAGATTTTTATGCCTTGTAGAGTAAATTCACTTTCATGTCTTTATTTTCTTACAATTATTTTGTCGTATAGATTTTTTTCTCGCATAGTTTTGATTTTATTTTCTTGCACTATTAACCAAGAGGCTATAACCCTGTTAGGAATTAGTTTTTATTTTTGTTTATTTTTTCCTTTTATTCTCTCACTTGGAGGCTAAAACCCTCTTTGAAGTTAATTTTTATTTTCATTCTCTCCCTTTTATTTCTTTGTTATTATTTTCTAAGATGCGACACTAATTCTTGTAGGAATTCTAGAATTACATGAAACTAGTTTAATTTCTTTTATGAATTGTGAATTACTCTCTTATGCTTAAAATAATCATGTTTAGGATAATCAACTAGAGAACTAATTGGTAGGAGGAATTCTAGAATTACTATCTAGTTGTTATTTTTTTATGAATGTTAAGTTTACTTAGATGATAATTTGATAGTTGATCTTTTCCTTAAGTGGTTTGATAGTTTACGTTTAATAAATCTAAATTAAAATATGATAAAAAGAGAATGCTTTATAATTAATAATTGAAATTGACTAGTGGGTTCAATTTTAGATTCCTTATATCTTTAATTGAATCATCCATTTTTTATTTTCTTGATTTTTCTCTTTATTCTTGATTTTTCTTTATTTGATTCTTGATTTTATTTTTCTTCTATTTCTTCACCTTTCTTCCTCCCCTCTTGTAGGTGTTAAAAATTGCCTATAGGATCCCACACACAGCTCAAGATGAAGGGAACACAAAGAATGTTGTTATCTGAGTCAAAGAGGATCATCTGACGCCAAAATGAAGCGATGAAGCAACAACAAGATTTAGAATGCATGATTCGAGAAGAAAATGGATGCACAAGTATGAATAACTAAAATTTTGACCATGATGTAATTCGAATCCAAAAAAGCTCAAAAGACAAAACTTGTAGGTCTTTTCGTCACCTTTCCAATACAACTTGAATCACCTCATTCTAAGGTCAGATGAAAGAACTAAAGATAAAATACCGAAGGTAGTACAAACTGTCTCGCACATGTAGGAGATACCCCGAACTGTCTCGTACAATAAAGTGTCTCACACATGTGCGAGACACCCCAAACTGTCTCGCACAAAATGAAGCTCTGAGATGTGTTTTCGATAGTTTTTGATTGGTTTTGATAGGTCCAGTGGCCTCCTAACTACTTTGGGAATATCCTAAACATGGTAAAGCCGTTATTAACTGAAGATAAGGCCAAATCACGAATTCTTATCCAAAAACACGGCATTCTAAGCCTATAAATACACCCCTATACATGAGGGGGTCGGGAATTTTGTGCTTTGAGATGATTTGTTGACCTTGTGAGAGGAGAGCCACAAATTTCAAATCTATAGGTGCGTTCTCGGCGAGTTCTTAAGCATAAAGAAGAACCTTTGGAGGGATATACACCCTGTCACCTGTTCCCTCTAGATCACACTGTCATTTTGATCTTGAGAAGGGTATTTATCACGTATTATTGAGACATTTACTTCCATTCTTCTTTCTATAAGAGAACGGGAACGATAAGCCTTCTTCACTATCAACCGGGTCAGATTTTGAGTGGTCCACGGACTAATACGTCCCCGGCACAGGCAAAGATCACACACAAGTAGCGATCGATAAATAATCCTACGTGTGTTTCTAGGAGATCTCATTTGTTTATTTTCATTTGTGTAAGAAAAATCTTATAAAAAGGCTCCCTCTTGTTGAATCTATAGTTGATAAATAATTGTAATGGATTCCATAATGAAAATGATTTTCGACGCAAACACACTGGTGACCACAGTGGGAGCTAACAACCTCTCTATCGAGGCTGTCGTGTTACAACTGAAGATCAAAATCCTGATTGATTCAACAGTCGAGTACGAGTTCGACCAAGCTAAGTTCAAGGAATATCTTTCCTCGTCTTCATCAAAGTCCCCCGCTCCCCACAATTGCAGGAGGATCTCATCTTTGAAGAAGGTTCGCTCGATAGTTGCTGAATTTTCCCTTCGCAACGCCTCTTCGACATCCAACCAAGTCAGAATCTCTACTCGCGACAACTCCTCCTTAGTCAAGGAGTTGTTCAATGAAAGTTAGCTAATTCTGACGAAGATGGTGCGTCAGAGGTAAAGCCAACGTCTCGCTCGTCAAATTGCCAAGTCCCTAGAATTAGTCGACGGGGTTCAATATTACACAAACTTGGAGTTCAGGAAGCATCAGGTAATCTAGCCTGCTCAATGGCAATTTGCTGTCACTTCCTCCAAGCCATTGATAAAGGAATGAGTTCTCGTCAAGAGGACTCATTCAACCCTAAAACTGTGCATCCAAAAGCATTGCACATGTGTCGCATGCATGTGTAGGCTGTCTAAAAATCATAATAGATAGCTGATCCCCACCAAGCTTCAATGATGAAAGTTACAATCAGATAACTTTCATGCCGACAAATGAAAACTGCAAATGGAGGGTTTTTCATATAGATCGAGAAGAGTTACAATTCAACGACACTTTCGACAACTGATAAAAATTCTATTCAGTAGTCTTCACAATCAACAGTGAGAGTTACAATCTGACGACTTTCACACTCCACAACAGCTAAAGCAAGTATTACTAAACAATGGTCCTTGCAACGCTCCATAGAAGAGGTTACAAGTCAGCTAACCCTTTCTAAACGAGGAACTCATCTTCGCGTTACGATTCTTGAAACGTAGGCGACACCGCGTTTCCAAGCTGTAACAAGCAAAACACGAACGTCCCTCTCGTTTTTGATGTTCAGTCAACACCCAACTCCGCGTCTCAATTTTAAGACGCAAAGTTAGGGTCCTGAACACCAAATTAGGCGTTTGACTCATTCAAACATGAGTCGAACGGTTCCAGAACCATTTTCTCCATGATTTGAGGAAATCACACCCACTTAGGAGCAAATTAAAGGGGTAGTTACAACCCCTTACCCCCTATAAAATCTCAACAAACTCAACAGAGTTGGAGGTTCGGTTCCTTGAGGCAGGTAAAAAGGTTCGATGGAGTTGGTTCCCAGAGGCTGAAGATCGGATTTTGAAGTATCTTCTGGATATCAACAGCATCAAGGCAGTTGACTTCAGCTTTGGAGTATTAATCGACAGTTAAGGGCGAAACTTGGAGGAGATTAGTATCCTTTATTTCAGCAACAAACAAATCCATTTTGGCTTATTAACTGATTATTCGGTTTTAATAACTCTTTTCACAGAGTTCTAACTCGTTCTGAGTTCTTAAACTTGTTAAGAGTTATTCCTCAAACTTACCACGAAAGTTCATCGTTGCCACAAGATAAAAACGATCGGATCATCAACGGAGAGAAAATTCGACGTAAACATTTGAAGGAGGCACTCCATTGCTACCGAGAAGAACCCAGTTTTAAACAAAGGGGAGAATTCAGATCATTCTCTTCTCTTTTGTAATTAGGAAATCCAATTGTAACTAAGATTAAAGGAATACAAATCAATATTTCTTTCATTTCTCTTACTATAAATTTTCTAACAAATAAAAGATGGCGACTCCACTAGGGACTAGTTTTTCTGACAAAGAAGTGGTGGGGCAATCCGACGTCCACCTCACGGGAACAACTGTTGAAACTCTCATCGTGGAGTTAGACCAAGCCAAATACGAGGAAGCCCTCTCCTCTGGATCACTTAGCCCCAATGCTAGGTGCGACACCCGCAAGATCTCCAAAGAGATCAAAACTGTTGCTGAAATGCCAAAGAAAGCCCACTCCTTTGGCCAAGATTCATTAAACAGCCCCTCTGCCTCAGGAGCGGGCTTAGCCACTGCCGAACTCGTCCAACGAGTCGAACATTCCACGTTCGCGTCAACACAACGTGATACGGGTCATAAACGGCCTATATAGGAGACGAGCTCCATAAACGCCAACGACGCTGATAATCATATTTTATTATAATTTTATACCCTTATTATCTATTTTTAATAAATAAATATGCTACTAATAATTATTTTTATCTTTAATTGCAGGTTAATGAAGAATAAATTCCAAAAAACCTCTTCTCTCATCAAAAGCCCTTGATTTAATGAAGAAATGAAGCAAAAGAGAAATCAAGAAGCCCATTGGAAAATCAAATTGCCAATTTATCCAAAAGCCCAAAGCAAAAGAATCAAGCCAGAAGCCCATGAAGCAAAAGCCCAGAACCAAAACAATGAAGCATGAATCATGAAGAAATGAAGCAAAGCTCAAAGGAAAATCAAGAAGCCCAATGGAAAATCAACAAGCAAAAGGCCCAAGAATCCAAGCCCAAAAGCTCAAAGGCTAAAAATGATTCCTTAGGGCTTAAGTCTTCATCCAAGGGCTCTCATTCATTGTTGTTTACTATAAATAGGGATAGAGAGTGAGGGGTTAGAGGTATAAAAATTTTTGTAACTCCTTTTGGAGAGAAGTGCTACTCTTAATTGAGAAGGACTTCCAAATTTGTAACTTTTTATTACAATTAATAAAAAAAAATTTCACCACTTTAAAATTTTCTTTTCTTCTCTTTGTTGGATGATGAAGATGAAGATGAAGATGGAGATTAATTTGAAGGTTTGTTTTTCTTATTTCTCTTTTATTGCTTATTAGTTTAGAGTTATGTTCATGCTTGTAATTAGATTTTATTTTCTTGTTTAAATAGCCAAGAGGCTAGAACCCTCTTGCCTTAGATTTATTTTATTCTTATAGATTAGATTTATTTCATACTTATAAAGTAGATTCATTTTCTTGCATTTAATTCTTGTAATTTATTTTGTAGTTTAGATTTTATAATTTATTTTGTAGTTAGATTTTAATTTCTTATACTATTCACCTTGAGGCTAGAACCCTCTTGGGTTTAGTTTTTCTTTTTGTTTATTTTTATTTTCTTTGATTCACCTTTAGGCTAGAACCCTCTAGGGAATCTCCATTTTTTAAGAAGTGGGTTCAATTCTAGATTACCCATATCTTTAATTGAATCCGCCATCTTTACTTTCTTGAATTTTATTTTTATTCATGATTTTCCTTTTTGATTCTTGATTTTATTCATCTCTCCTTGTGGAAATCATTCATTCATTGTCACATCTGTTAGACCCTAGAGGGGGGGTGATTAGGGTCTTATGCTAATCTAATCCGATTAAATGCCAATTAAAATTAATTAACAAGTGTATTCTTGCAAGATAGATATACAAAGAGTTATGTGCAAGAATATGCAATATACACAAGGAGATATATCCTATATGATAGAAATATGTGCAAGGATATATATAAACCAACACAAGATGATATATCCTACCAAAGAGATATTCAATATGATATATGCAAGGATATGTCAACTAACACAAGGGTAAACAATATAAACTAGATAGTGGATCATATAAATAATGAGCTAATGACAATGGCGATAAGAAATATAAACACAAGTATGAATAAACGCCAAAGCACACTCAAACACAAGATATGATCACGGAGTTCGGACCTTCCGTCCTACGTCTCCGCTCCCCACTCCCGGGGAGAAATCCACTATCACAATCCGGTTTGGAAGCCGGAACTTCTACACACCTCACAGTGTCGGTTTTCAACGCTCACCGAACAACGTCACTCCTCACAATTTTCTTCACGGAGTTCAGTCCCCTCGACCTACGTCTCCGTTCCTCTCCTCTAGGAACTACACACTCGGTTTTCTAGCTCACCGAAAACTTCACAATCTCACAATGTAACAAATATATAAATTTGTTCTCTACAATAGATGAGAACACAATTAAAGCACAACTCAATGTTACAATCACTCACCACCCAACTATACTATGCATGTAAATACCAAAAGCTCAATGTGGGTGTGTGTAACAAAGAGTGAAATCAAAATCAAGCTAAACTCAAATATAAAATCTAGCTTAATAACAATTATAATCAAACAAGTAATAAATGTAAAGCTAGAGTTTGAGTTTAGAAAACTTCTCAATTTGATAACAAAATGGAGAGATGGAGAGTGAAGCCCAATCAAGAGAATAATTTCCTCCACTTGTATAAACTTCTTCACACACAAAACAAACCCTTAAACACACTTAAACCTTGTTTAAAACTTGTTTAAAAATTTCTTGATTTAGTTGAAAAGACATCAGCAATAGGGTATTTATACCCTCTCACAACTCAGCCAAAAACTCCCAAAACAAAAGACCAAAAGACCCAGCCAACGGTACAAAAACTAGCCGTTGGGAACAGAAAAAAATAGCGTCGGTCGACCGGAAAACTCGTCGGTCGATCGGACGTTTTAATCGGTCGACCGTACCGGTCGACCGACAACTTTCTGTCGGCCCAGTAGATTTCTGACCTCAGGTTCGGTCGACCGGTGCGGTCGACCGATTTCTGACATTCCAGAAAACTAAAACCTGTTTTGCTGATTTTGAAACCCTGTTTAAAAATATCAAATAAATTCTAAAAAATGTAAAACTTTGGGGAATGATTGTAGACATGATAATAAACATGCTACAACAACTGGTTTCGAAAAAGGACTTCCCAAATGAAAGATATCATCATTTTGCAAATATGTTCAAAAACATGAAAACATGGAAATTGATATTTGATATTTTGACTCAAACAACATTTTGAAACCTTATGAAATATTGTTATAGACTTAGTAAAACATGTATAAACTAATATTGAAGTCTATGAACTAATAAGACAATATTTTCACAAAATTGCATATTTTATGCAATGTTATCAAAAACATAATAGAGTATGAAACATATGAATATATATATATGAATGTAAATTTGTTTCATATCTATATAGCTAAACCAAAACACAATAATAAATATGAAATGTGTAATCTCATATTTATGAACATGAAAACTCAAAAAACTATGTATGTATATATAAAACTATATATATGCATAGAAACCAAAAACTTATGTATATATATATAACTATATATATATATGAAGAAACCAATAAAATGTGTGTGTATAATATTGAGCTTAAAGTACTAACACACATAATATAAAACCTAAACTAATGTTACCCAAGCAATTTTGATCTTCATTGTAGCTCAACTTGGTACACGTGCGGATGAAGCTTGAACTGGATCTTTAACATGAATTGCAAGGCTTCAACCACTACTCCGCCAACCTCCATTAGATATCATCGTTGAAGCGCTATTCCATCCATCCTCCAACAACGTTGTATGTCTACAAAACATAGGAATGCACAAACACTAGACAAACAACATTAGTAATAAATTGTTTGTTAAACATCATCAAAATAAGAAGGCCAACAACATCTACTCTCACTTACATTTTGTGCCTATTTACACACTATCACCTTCTTAATCTCTTCACAATCACATTCACTCATCACTCCTATTTGTCACATACACAACATAAGAACCGACTTTATATTTTCTCCTACAAAACAACTTCCTCGTGGGATCAATATCTTTATACTATAATTGGACACGGTTGTGCACTTATAATATTTTTTGGTACATGTTTATGCCGCATTAAGTTTTTGGCGCCGTTGCCGGGGAAGGTGCTTAAGTAGGTTTTAATTATTTTGGTTCTTTAACTTGTGTGTTTATTATGAAGGAAACGCTTGGAGCTTGAAGATCGCGGATTGGAAAACTAGGATTTGAATATTTGCTTGTAGGTAACTCTTCTTTCTAGAATTTTTAATTCCACCCTTTAGCTACTTCTTCACAATTAGAGACAATTAGGACTTAAAAAAAGATTTTATTTTCGTTGACCATAATAAAATTCACCCTCCACTTTGATATTTACTAACAAGATAATAAATTCAAACAATTTCCCCCTTCTCATTTGTTTGATTGTTAACCCTAATTAAAAAAAGATTTTTTCTTTTCCATCCTTTTTAGTTGCTTTTAATTCATAGGGTTGCATTTTATATTGTTAGTAGGAATTCACTAAGTAATTTGAGCATCTTGATTTGGCACACACTTATAATATTTTTAAAGGTAAAACCTCATAATCAAGATAAGGTGAGGGATTTTATCACCCTTTCCTTAGCCCAAAAAGCACTAATTCCTCACTACACCACTCAAGCCTAATAAAACTCATTAGATGTTGGCCCTAAGGATTCAAGCTTAATAAGGAACAAAGAATCCTTAAGCGAACCGGTTTAAGTTTTATTGTATTAGTTGGTGTCTAAGGCAAGGTTTAGGGGTTGCGTAAAGCGCTCCGTAAGGAACGAGGTACTTAATTGATCTCTGATCACCCTTTAGTACTATCCTTACCTGGCTAATGACCCGGGTAAAACTTTAATCTTTTTACTTTAGGAGTTTTTGGTTAGGAGCTAGTCTAGTTGAGTTAGGCTTAACCCTAGAGTTAGAGTGATTGAAAAGTATTTAATTTTGATTTGTTTTAGTTAGGATTTTCCTCTTTTTCCATTCTCTCCTCATTAAAAAAACTAACTATTATAAAAAAAGTATAAAAAGAAATAGTTTTGGTGTATGCAAACTTGGGTTAGGGATAATTCTCATCATTTAATTCATTTTGAACCAATCATAGAAATGGCGTATCCTAATCCACCCGTTCTTCAAGATATGTGTTATCCTATTAGGAATGCAATCCCCTCTTGCATTAGGCTCTCCAAAACAAATGAAATAAATTTTGAGCTTAGACCGTATTACATAAACATGCTTTCCAAATTCCTTGGAAATAAAATAGAAGATGCATATATTTTTATCTCGGAATTTGAGGAAGTGTGTATTATGATTAAAATGAGAGAATTAACAGAAGATGCGATCAAACTCAGGTTTATTCCATTTGCTCTCAAAGACAAAGCAAAAAAATGGTTGTATAGCTTACCCATAAATTCCATCACTACTTGGGAGGAATTTATCACCGTTTTTCTTAAGAAAATTTTCCCGATCCATAAAACGGTGAAGCTAAGAAACAACATCATGAATTTTAAAATTGTCCCGGGAGAACCCTTTTGGAAGTATTTTGACCAATTTAAAGATCTTCTCATCCAATGTCCTCATCACGGTTTAGAAAAATGGCGATTGTGCCTAATAATTTATGAAGGATTAGATTATTCTGCAAAAACTTCCTTAGAATCAATGTGCCACGAGAATTTCATGAGGAAAAATGCTGATGAAGCTTGGGAGTTTTTAGAGAGTCTTTCTGAAAAAACCATGGTATTTCCTTAGAGTCGAACATTACATCTGAAGCTAAGATGGCCACAATCATGCGTAGGCTAGAAGCTTTAGAAATCAAGGAAAGAGCCCCGACTCAAATCAATCAAGTTTCAGCCTCAGGATGTCATAACTGTCTGTCACCATCTCATGTTTCAGAAGAATGTCCTCTCTTAGGAAATAATCAGGCATTAGGACAGGTCAACGCTACATTACAGCGTTACGTAAATGATCAATTCTCTCCAACCTATAACCTAGGTTGGAGAAATCACCCAAACTTTGCATGTAATCAGGGAACTCACTCCGGAACTTAAAACTTCACTCTCTCTTCAAACCAACAATTTCCTAGAGGAAACACAGTTCCTTTTCAATTCTCATCCACAATTTCAACAACCCAATCTATCATATCAAAATCAGTCTCCGCTTCATCAAGCTGTAATTCAGACTCCTCATAATTCAGATCAAGATAAACGTCTCAATGTCTTAGAAAGAGGTTTGGAAACCATAATTAAGGCCTCCACTCAAACCAATAATATGTTGACTCAAACATTTAGCACTCTGAATTCCTTCATGTAATCAACTGGACAAATGCTCAACTCCAACACTCAAGCTATAGCTAGATTAGAATCCCAGCTTGGTCAACTAGCTAGTGCCGTGAGTGAAAGAGAGAAAGGAAAATTTTCGAGTCAACCTGTGGTCAACCCTAAAGACACAGGATGCAATTCATCCTATGAAGCTCAAGTGAATGCAATCCATTCACTTCGATCAGGTAGACAGGTCGATAATCAAGTGAGAACTCCTCCAAGTCAAACTTTTGATCCAATACAAATTCCTTCTCCTTCTCCTTCTGATGAATCTATTCAACAATCACCCCCCCCCCCCCTCAGATGACCAAGAACCTGAACCCGAACCTGAGCCTGCTTTTGATAGATTTAGACCAGTTGCTCCCTTTCCAGATAGACTCAGGTCTAGGAAACAATCTCCTCAGGAGGAGAAAATCCTAGAAACATTCAAGCAAGTTAAGGTCAACATTCCTCTCTTAGATGTAATTGAACAAATTCCATCTTATGCTAAATTTTTAAAAGAATTATGCACTAAGAAGAGGAGAATAAATGTTCCAAAGAAAGTCTTTTCAGCCACCAATATCAGTGAAATGCTATCAAATCCCATACCTTTGAAACGTAAAGATCCAGGTTCCCCCATCATTTCATGTATCATTGGTAATACTCACATTGATAAAGCGTTTTTAGACTTAGGCGCCAGTGTCAATTTGCTTTCATATTCAGTCTACCAACAATTGAGTCTAGGTGTACTGAACCCAACCAGATGCACCTTACAGTTAGCAGATAGATCTGTTAAGGTCCCTATGGGTGAGTTAGAGGATGTTTTGAATGAGGTTGGAGATTTTATTTTTCCAGTAGATTTTGTAGTCTTGGAAACATAGCCTGTTTCCAATCCCAAAGGACAGACACCTGTCATCTTAGGACGATCTTTCTTAGCCACTTCTAATACTCTCATCAACTGTAAAACTGATCAAATGAAGCTATCCTTTAGGAATTTGACTGCTGATCTTAACATTTTTAATCCAGAGGACTAACCAAATAATCAGCCTCTAGAAATAAATTACATTCAGGAAAGATCAGAAGAAGAAGAAGAAGAAGAAGATTTAAGTTTTAAGGAAATTTTTGGTAAGGAGCTGGAAATTTTAGAAATAGCAGATCAGGTCTTTGAGAATAACGAAACCGTGTTAAACATTTGCTGCTTTAAATTAAAATTTGAAGAACTCTTTCTTGATAAACTTAGATTCTTAGAGAATAACCAACAACCAAATTTTCAGAACTCAACTATGAATCTTGGGGTTGAGGAAAATGCTACAAAAGAATTAGTTGTTAGAAAACAAAACTTCACAGTACAAGAGTCTAAGTTCATTAAGAAATGTAAAATGCATGACACCAATAATGCATACCTTACTTTGTTGCAAGAATTACTGAACACCCGAAATGCTCAGAATTTCACATTATTGATTATATCATTCTGAATTTATTTAAAATCTGGGGAAGAATTTTCAACAATAAGGTAGGATTCAATGTAGAATACGAGCTCTTCATGTTGAACACTTCATGCTACATTATTTGTTTTGTTTATTTTAGAATAATAAAAAGAATTTATTCTTCTCTCATTTGAGAGTTTCTTGTTCAGTTATAAAAAAAAGAACAAAAAGAAAAAAAGAAAGAAGAAAAAAAACAAGAAAAAAGTGAGAAAAAGAGAAAAAAAAAAGAATAAAATTTTCCATCCTCCTCAGACCAAAGGTAATTACAGATTTTATCAACCGACCAAATGTAAGTACTTCACTTCTTATCTGCTTTACTTTGTGTATCATAGAGTTTACATTGATGACAATGCAAAATTTAGGTATGAGGGTGGGAATTAGTTATTTTCCTCTTTATTTTACCTTTTTAGTTGCAATTTTATCATTTTTTCCTTTTCCTTAAAAAAAATTATAAAACTATCGTCACTTACCAAATTGATAGAGTTATGTAATAATTAATTTATTTGATAAATTTTAAATTTTCTAATCCTTAGTTTGTTATTTACTCAAGTTTGCCTCTTTTATGATAACTCTAAATAAATTTCTTAAGAAATGATTTTCAAAGTAGTATACTTTACTTAAGCCTTAATTTAGATTTTTATTTAAAATAATAGAATTTATGCATGCTTAGCTTAGAGTTAAAAATAATTTTTTAAAATGTCTTGACTTACATATTTTTCACAATATATATACATATACATATAAAAAATTTACAAAAGAAGAGTGTGAAAAATGGGCACAAAAAAAAGAAAGAAAGAAAAAAAACTTTTGAATTCAAGATGGTTCATCTTATAAAGCCTAAGCTGACCGAGTAATTAAGCCCAAAGAGTATTTCCATACTTAATGACCTAAACCCAATTGGATTGGGATCAATTGGCCCAAAACTCGTTAAATAGTCGCTTAGAAAGCCCATTAAAGTAGAAAAAAATCACCAAGGAAAAAAGAGTTAAAAAATAATAATATAAAAAATAAAAAATAAAAATACTAATAAATATTTTATATATATAGTTATATTTGTATATATGGTCTTGGAAAATATTTTAGATCAAGCAACTTGAATATTATTTTAAACAAAGAGTTAGCATGTTCTTTTTAAAAATTTTAAATTAAATTTCTAAGTTTGGCTTGGTTTTGTATTATTATAATAAGAAGATTTTCTTGGAAGTTTAACTTAGAGTTATATATAAAAACATTTTCTTGAGTCATAACTAGCTTCAATTAGATTGTCTAAAGTTATCAAGTGAATTTAGTTATTTACTGACTTCTTTAATTTGGCAAGTTGACCGAATTTTGTGGGTATATTCACTACAAACCCTCACGAGACTACAACTCGTCCACTAGGGTAACCTAGGGGTTTAAAGGCTTATTGTATGTGCTAAATACAACCGTGATTCTTGCGAAAGTGAGTTAGGATTTTATTTTATTTTTTTGCTAGAGGACTAGCAAAAGTTAGGTGTGTGGATATTTGATAATTAGGGGTGGAAATGAACCAAATAATTAACAAATAGTTCGATAATTGTTCGAATAACTATTCGATCATATTCGATTCGGTAGTTCATTTACTACTAAACAAATATTTTTTAGTATTCGAGTTTACTAACGAATAGAATTTAACCAGATGTATATTCGATTCGTTTGTTTATTAAATATTCGTTTAAAATTTAATCACAGCTTATTATTTGTATTATTGCACATATGATGTCATATTTTTAATTCACTTATCATTTCTACTTAACTTTTATATACTGATTTTAAGTCTAAAATAATCTTAAATCTATTTTCTAATTAAAATTTTGATTTAAATATATATATACATCATATATTAAAAAGGAATAATTTTTATTTATGAATTTTAATATTAATTAAAAATCAAATTTTTTAGCAGAATAAATATACTCTAATATTCGATAAGTATTCGTGAATATTCATGAATATTTATTAAATACCAAGTATTCGAGTTCGAATTCGAAAAACTAGATATATGAATATTAGAGTCCGTATTTGAATTCGATAAATTTAAACAAATACAAATATGAACACCTTAGTATTCGATTCGATTCGATCGTTTACCACCCCTATTGATAATCATATTTTATTATAATTTTATACCCTTATTATCTATTTTTAATAAATAAACATACCACTAATAATTGTTTTTATCTTTAATTGCAGGTTAATGAAGAATAAATTCCAAAAAACCTCTTCTCTCATCAAAAGCCCTTGATTTAATGAAAAAAATGAAGCAAAAGAGAAATCAAGAAGCCCATTGGAAAATCAAATTGCTAATTTATCCAAAAGCCCAAAGCAAAAGAATCAAGCCAGAAGCCCATGAAGCAAAAGCCCAGAACCAAAACAATAAAGCATGAATCATGAAGAAATGAAGTAAAGCTCAAAGGAAAATCAAGAAGCCCAATGGTAAATCAACAAGCAAAAGGCCCAAGAATCCAAGCCCAAAAGCTCAAAGGCTAAAAATGATTCCTTAGGGCTTAAGTCTTCATCCAATGGCTCTCATTTCATTATTGTTTACTATAAATAGGGGTAGAGAGTGAGAGATTAGAGGTGTGAAAATTTTTGTAACTCCTTTTGGAGAGGAGGGCTACTCTTAATTGAGAATGCCTTCCAAATTTGTAACTTTTTGTTATAATTAATAAAAGAATTTTTTCACCACTTTAAATTTTTCTTTTCTTCTCTTTGTTGATGAAGAAGATGAAGATGAAGATAGATATTAATTTGAAGGTTTGTCTTTCTTATTTCTCTTTTATTGCTTATTAGTTTAGAGTTATTTTCATGCTTGTAATTAGATTTTATTTTCTTGTTTAAATAGCCAAGAGGCTAGAACCATCTTGCCTTAGATTTATTTTATGCTTATAGATTAGATTTATTTCATGCTTATATAGTAGATTCATTTTCTTGCATTTAATTCTTATAATTTATTTTGTAGTTTAGAGTTTGCAATTTATTTTATAGTTAGATTTTAATTTCTTACACTATTCACATTGAGGCTAGAACCCTCTTGGGTTTAGTTTTTCTTTTTGTTTATTTTTATTTTCTTTGATTCATCTTTAGGCTAGAACCCTCTAGGGAATCACCATTTTTTAAGAAGTGGGTTCAATTTTAGATTACCCATATCTTTAATTGAATCCGCCATCTTTACTTTCTTGAATTTTATTTTCATTCATGATTTTCCTTTTTGATTCTTGATTTTATTCATCTCTCCTTGTGGAAATCATTCATTCATTGTCACATCTACTCTCACTTACATTTTGTGCCTATTTACATACTATCACCTTCTTAATCTCTTCACAATCACATTCACTCATCACTCCTATTTGTCACATACACAACATAAGAACCGATTTTATATTTTCGCCTGCAAAACACCTTCCTCGTGGGATCGATATCTTTATACTATAACTTGACACGGTTGTGCACTTGTAACATTTTTTGGTATATGTTTATGCCGCATCAGACGCTGTTGCCAAGGCTTTGAAACAAGCCAAAAAGAACGTCGCTCGAAGACGGAGAAGATCCATACGACGAGCGCATCTTCGAGAAATCCGAACTCTTGCCAAACGCGAGGATCGCGTTTTAGAGGCTTTGTCCGAGAACAGCATTTCCACCTAGGAATGCACGCTTCACGGTAATGAGCCTAACTACGAGCCTCGGCTGATACAGCTGAAACGCGACCCTCAATGGCGCGTTATTCCTCCAAAACGAAGCCCTCGGGAAAGCACTGCCAAAAATAAACTCACACCTCACATGTGCGTTCAAACAAAAGATAACCCTCAAAGGTCCGTTCCACCAACCAAACGCGACCCTCAGGAGTGCATTCAACCAAAACGTGACCCTCAGAGGTCTGTTTCATCATTTAAACGCAGGCATCGGCCTAACGTTTACAAATCCAAACGTGACCCACGCGTTTCTTCTCAAGAACTCAACCCTCGCGTTTCCTCTCAAGGACGTGACTTGGTCTGCCAAGGTCGACATGGGTTTAAAATCCATGTTCGACAAGAATCAGTCTTACCTACTCAAGAGCAGGGAGTGCCATCTCCTTCCTCGCGCTCAGAAAGGGACCCCTCTCAAGTGTCTGACTTGTGGGAATTGCTATCAAGGGGCAAACCATCACAGCAAGCGGCTCATTCATGCCAATGTGAGCGGCTTATTTCCGCAGACCTTTCAGAATGCCATTGTTGTGCATCCGTTCCTCGGCAATCGGTGTTCAACAGATTAACAAATTCCGTTAGACCGACCAAATGACAACGTCGCCACAAAAAGAAGATAGCCGAAATTGAATACCCAGAAGTCACTATAAATGTGATAGGTAGAGGGAAGGCTTCAAATCCCAGTGCTGATGAGTCGCAAAGAAGTCATTCCCCGACTTTTCGAAAAATTTATGACGAGTTTGAAGGTGTATACCAACATACTCAGACTCGGACAGGAACAATTCGCTCATAACTACCAAAGGTTGGCCAAGGGGGTCGTTTCCGATGATGAACACTCGGCAATTACCCAATATCAATCTTCAAGCTCCGTCGTGGCACGAGAAGCTCCCGTTTACATGACTGGAGGCCCCGATGACTTAGCAAAGAGAGTTGACAAGCATCACGTAATACTCCAGGTACAGCAAGAAGCACTTCTTCAGATAAAGGATATGTTAGCCCAGCTTCTTGTAGAAAAAGGCCAAAGGCCTGAGTCTTCCCAGAGGACAATTTCAAAGGGAAAACAAAAGGCACACAAGAATTCAGAACATGAAACTCATAACCTGGAATCCTCTTCTGAAAACGAGAAGGAGATGGAAAGAGAACCGAATCCTCAGTCAGCTAAAGTGGATGAGCTAGAAGCCCACCTAAACGCAATCGCCAACAGAAGCGAGCTTCGCGAGGAAAGAGTAATACGGCCTTATCCTGCCGAATGGGATATGGCTCCCTATCCGCCAAAATTCAAGGCCCTAACTCTGTAGCCATTTAATGGCACAGGTTCACCAAATCAGCACATCTACTACTTCAACTCTCAGACCGGAGATATAGTAGCAAACGACGCCATTTTAACTTACCTGTTCATCGGCACTCTCAAGGATGTCGCTTTCGAGTGGTTCATGAAATTTCCTACCGGATCTATTCAGAAATGGATAGATCTAGAAAGGCTTTTCTTAGCCAGGTTCTTCGAGGATGATATGGAAGTCTCAGTCCTGGCTCTTCTCGCCACTAAGCAAAAGAAGGGAGAATCTATCAAGACTTATGTGGAGAGATTCCGCGGTATGGCATTGCGATGCCCTTCAGGTATGACCCAATCAACTTTGGTTGAAACTTGCAGGAACAACTTGCAGATCCAACTCCTTGCTCGGATGGGGGTAGCAGAATGTCACTCCTGGAGATAACTGGTTTCGCAAGGAGAACAAGCTGAAGAAATTATTGCTCGAGTTAAAGCCAAAGAAGATACACAACCCAAGCTGCAGTAGCAACACAACTAGCACAATGCCCCGCGGTCTAAGGGAAAGGAGACTTTGGTGGCTGACATCAACACGCGAGCACCACCACCTGCTAAGCAAGGTAAGGCACCGAATCAAAAAAGAGCACCCAAGCAGTATTCATTTAAAGAAGAGCATGTGGACACCTTGTTCCAGTTACTTCGGAAAAACAACAAGCTGCAGCTTCCCAAATTCAGGAAGCCGGATGAAGTAGGGAAGGTGGATGACCCTAATTATTACCGCTATCACAGGTTCCTAGGACATCCTACCAAAAAGTGCTATGTCTTCAAAGACATCCTGTAAAATTTGGTGAATGCTAATGTGCTCACCTTGAAGCCCGAGCAAAAGACCGTATCCACTAATATGATAGCAGTCTAATTCGGCGACTTTCCTTCGGTGGTGACTACAGATGGCGTTGTCCCCATTCATAAAGGAGAAATGCACCTAAAAAACACTGGCTTATATAGTCAGGAGGACAGGGGGTTAGTACCCTTCACTACCCCAAAAGAGAAGATCATGTGGGTCCATCCTGACCTAGTTGAAGATCAACAATGGATGAAAACCACGTCCAAAAAGAAGGGAGGTAAGGCCAAGTCATCCAACATGATTAGCCCCTCTATTAATGAGAATAATGATCATCTTAAACCTCTTACCGACTCAGAAGAAGAGAGGATTGCCCTGGCGGTATACCCAGGAGGTGACCCTGGCACTCGGTCAGGAAAAGCTTACCTGAGGGATTACAACCAGAACGCTCAAGAAGCTGAAGAACAGCCCCAAGACGCTGGGGGTTCTGTACCGAGGAAGCCAGTTGATAAAGGGAAACAAAAGGAGATCTGATTCAACAAAAATCTTCTCCAAGAACCCCGAGAGTCAAGCGCTCCCTTCCAATTCAATGCCATGGCGCAGCTGGCCAACATACCGGTCATGATTACTCTATATGAGCTCCTAAGGTTGTCCAAAACCACCAAGGAAGCTCTAATTGAAGCATTAAAGAATACGGAGAGTTTTATTACACAAGTCACTTCAATCCCTGAAGCTTCTGAAGATCAACCTTGCCTGCAATGCCTACAAGCAGCAAGAAGTCTACCGTGCATATCATTTACTCAGGAAGATATGAAAGTGAAACACAAACATGACAGACCTTTGTACTACACTAGGTACATCGGGTCATCAGAAATCAGTCGTGTCCAAGTTGACCCGGGCTCAGCGCTCAGTATCATGCCCTACAGGGTCACGCAGGTCTTAGAATTCTCATGCATCAGCTGAACACCACTCAGACTACCATCTTCGGGTTTAACTCTAATAACACTTGTCCCCTGGGAAAGATCAAACTTAGATGCCAGATCGGAGATCTCAAGTCCGAAGTGACTTGTTACATCATAGATGCGGACACATCCTACAATCTATTGTTGGGATGACCATGGATTCATGCAAACCGCATTGTCCCGTCTACCCTACATCAGGTCATAGAGTATGTCAATGATGAAGGGGAAGTTTGAACCCTAATTGCGGAAAAGTACCCCTTCAGAGGAGTGAAAAATTTCCATACAGATTCCGTCTTCTATTCAGAATCACAAGAGCAAGAAGATGTTGATAGTGGTAATGAAGCTGACGTCGAGCTAGACCCTGAAGAAGATTGTCCATAGGAGTTGAATCTAAATGTAATGGGTCAGGTTGAGAACAATAATAATATACCGAGTGAGGGCGAGTGGTGCATTAATGAAGTTTTTATTTTGGCGTACTTGTCTGATTTGTTTCTAAAAATGAACAAATAAAGAATGATCGTAATACAGGTACCGACCCATGGCACACATTGTGTGCAGAGGCATCCCTCACATTGCCGATTAAATCATCATTCACTTCTGATGAGGAGGTAGAGAATGCACAAAAGGCTTTCTTCAAAGTCCCGTCCAAAAGGAAAGGGCAAAAGCCGATCTATTTTGGTAAAGTCAAACCCGAACAACTCAAACGAGGATGTTCAGAAGAAGATAATGGAGTTCATCAATTCTATTACCATGAACCCAATTCTACACGTCTAATGAAGCGAATGGGATATAATTTTAATGAAAAATTAGGTTTAAACTTTGGGAAAGGAAGACGAACACCGATTCAAATGTCTCTCACCCCCGAAGGAAAACCTTCGGATTATTATCAAAAAACTGGAAGAGGGGTGGGCTACGTCACAACTCCCTCTATCTCAGAAAATGAAACCAGTAATTATCTGCATCAGGACCATTCATCCGGGACATCCTCATGGGAATTCGACGTCAGTGTCGGACCTTTCTTTAAAAGTCTGGCCATGAACATGGTTTCAACTAGTCATCCAGATGAAGATGTAGGGGGTGGCGAAGAGTTAATCAAATCAACCAATGATCCCTGGATCAAACACCTTAACATCTTGTGGGATATGCGCTTCGAACAGCACAAACTACCCACTGAAGATAAAGTAATCCAGGTCAACATGGGGGACGAATCCGACCCTAAATCAATCTTCATAAGCAAAAGCTTATCGTCATCCGAGAAAGAAGACCTTATATCTCTCATCCGAGAGTATATATATGTCTTTGCTTAGAATTATGAAGATATGCATGGTCTTGACCCAAAAGTGTCCATGCATCGTCTCAACATCGATCCAGATGCAAAACCCATTAAACAACAACAACGCCGGTTTCGTCCAGAGATCATGGAAGCAATTGAGTCTGAAGTTAAAAAGCTTATAGACTCAGGTTTTATCAAAGAGGAACAACACCCGGACTGGGTAGCCAACATTGTTCCAGTTCCTAAAAAGAACGGTAAGGTCCGGATATGTATCAACTTTCATGACCTTAACGCAGCTTGTCCAAAAGACAAGTTTCCTTTTCCCATCACTGATGTCATGATCGACAATACCTGCGGATATGAAAGGATGTCTTTCATGGATGGATTCTCTGGATACAATCAAATCAAGATGTATCCTGAAGACGAAAAGCATACTGCGTTCAGAACTCCACTGAGGGTGTATTGCTACACAGTGATACCCTTTGGTTTGAAAAATGCAGGTGCAACTTATCAACGTGTAATGAACGCCATCTTCCACGAACATCTGCGTAAGAAAATAGAATGCTACATTGACGACATAGCAGTAAAAAGCCAACATAAAGGTGATCATCTTACAGACTTGAAGACAATGTTCGATATCATGCGAGCACATCAGCTAAAGATGAACCCGAAAAAATCGTTCCTTGGGGTATCAAGCAGAAAATTCCTGAGATTTATCGTCACATCCAAGGGAATTTCTCTTGATCCAGAGAAAGTGCGTGCCATCCAAGATATGCTACCTCGGAAGAATCTCAAAGAACTCAGAGGTTTGCAAGACAGATTAGCCTACATTCGGAGATTCATATCCAATCTCTCGGGGCGCTGCCAACCTTTCTCTAAGCTCATGAAGAAAGAAGTATCCTTTGTTTGGGATGGGGATTGCCAAAGAGCATTCGAGGAGATTAAGAAATATCTCACCCGACCACCGGTTTTTTTGGCCCTAATATCAAGAAAACCATTCATGTTATACGTGAGAGCTATGGACCATTCTCTTTATTAGCTCAAAACAATAATCAAGGCCAAGAGCAAGCCATCTATTACCTAAGTAGGACCATGATGGAAGCCGAACACCGGTATAATCCGGTCGAAAAATAATGTCTCACTTTGGTATTCGCAGTCCAAAAGATGCGACATTACCTGGTAGGACAAACAATTCATGTCATTTTTAAGGTAAATCCCTTGAGAGTTCTGATGACGAAACCATCATCTCTAAATTGTCGGCTCGCAAAGTAGGCCATTTTTTCGTCACAATATGGCATGTAATTTATGTCCCAAAAAGCGGTCAAGGGTTAAGCGTTGGCAGACTTCTTAGCCGATCACCCGGTGCCAGGAACATCTAAGTTGTATGAAGAATTGCCCGACGAAGTCGCTAAAGCTTGTGTCACCCAAGAAGCTATGCAAGTATGGAAGTTATTCTTTGACGGTGCATCCAGAGTAAACCCTCATGGAGCAATTACTGTGGGAGTAGGAGTAGTGTTCGTCTCTCCGAACGGTCACGTGATCCTAAGAGGATTTTTCCTGATCGAGCCCTACACCAACAATATAGCCGAGTATAATGCTCTGCTATTAGGAATATAATTTGCTGAAGAACTTAATATTCGACATCTTGAGGCTTACGGTGACTCTCAGCTCATCGTAAATCAAGTTCGAGGGGAATACGAAGTGCGTCACGAGGATCTGATCCCATACTACTTTGTAGTGCTAAAGCAATCTAAGAAGTTCGAAGGTTTCTTTATTAAGTATATTCCGCAAGCTCAGAATGCTTATGCAGATACTTTAGCCTCATTGGCGACCTCATTAGCATTACCCCCGGGGGCTAAAACAACGATTCCTGTCACGGGACGCGAGTTATATTGTTCCAAGCTTCCTATAGAAGAAAACCCAGACAGGACAACGACAGGAGAAGTCTATACAACCTCGATGGTGCTTGAATCTAGGGATTGGCGATTCCCGTACATCGACTATGCCATATACGGAATTTTGTTCGACAACTCTAAGGAAGCTGCAGCTATCAAACGAAAGGCCCTCCGATTCTATTATGATATAGTTTCTCAAACTCTATAGCGTAAATCACACGATGGAGTTTTGCTTCGATGCCTTTCTCGAAAAGAAGCAAAAGAGGCTCTTAAGGAGGCTCACGACGGAATGTGCGAAGCTCATCAACCCGGGGCTAAGTTGGGAGATCGCCTTTGACGAATTAGCTATTATTGGCTGATAATGTTCTCAGACGCAGTCGACTACGCTAAATGTTATCACGCATGTCAGATTCATGGTGATTTTATCCATCAGGCGCCAGGTAACTTACATCCCACATCTGCGTCTTGGCCATTTGAAATATGGGGTATGGATGTTGTGGGACCAATCTCGCCTCCGACTTCTAAAGGACACCGGTTCATTTTGTCTGTAACCGATTACTTCTCTAAATGGGCAGAGGCAGTCCCACTAAAAGAAATCAAGACTTCGAATGTGATTAAATTCATCAAACATCACGTCATCTATTGTTTTGGAGTCCCGAGACAGATAGTTCACGACAAATGGACATAATTTGTCAGCTTTGGATTTCAAAGAGTTTGTAAAAAATTTAGAATCCAAAGCGTTGCCTCTACGGCATATTATCCGTCGGCAAACGGCATCCCAGAAGCTTTTAACAAGACCATCATGAAGCTTCTCAAAAAGTTCATTTCTAAGAGCTGATGCGATTAGGACGAAAGACTCAGCGAATGTCTGTTGGCCTACCGCACAATGGTAAGGACCCCTACAAGAGCTATGCCATTCTCTTTGGTATACGGTTACGAAGCCGGGCTACCGTTAGAAATTTAGATCCCTTCCCTAAGAGTCGCTATCGCAACCGGAATGACAGAGGAAGAGAAACATCAACTGCGCCTTCAGGAACTGGAAGCCTTAGACGATAAGCGATTGCAAGCTCAGAAGCAGATCGAGTTATATCAAGCCCGGATTTCCAAAGCTTACAACAAAAAGGTTAAAGAACGGATTTTAAGAAAGGCGATTTAGATTTGGCCAACAGACGACCCATGGTAATGACACACAAAACCAAAGGGAAGTTCAATCCTAAATGGGAAGGGTCCTTCGTAATAGAATCAGTTTATTCGAATGGAGCTTATCGCCTTATCAATCAAAAAGGAGACATGCTCATGATGCCGATTAACGGGAAGTTCCTTAAGAGATACTTCCCATAAATCATGCAGCCCCCTTCTGTCCCTCTCAAATGCCAGTCAAGTTAGACTGGAGGTTATCGATTTTAGGAATAAATGTTTAATTTTCATGTCTTGTATGTCGTCATGTTAACACTACACCTCTGACGATTGAAATTTTCTGGAATTATTCTAATTAGTAATAAAGAGAATTTTGATTTTATGCTAAGTTAACACTACACTTACAATATTTCCATTACTTTTTATTGTCCTGAACTAGAATTCAACAAAAGAGATGATGAAAGACAAAATGATATTATTTTTATTCAAAATTGTTAATTTGAATACAAAGTGACGACAATCGAAATATAAATGATACAAAATTATTCCCCGACCAAAAACAGTATGAAATCTAAGCATCAGGATTCATCAACTTAAGGGACTTCAGCCTGGACTTGAAGGCAGAAAGTTTCTTCTCGTGAGCTGCTCGGACTTGTTCTTCAATCTCCCTTCTGAGTTCTGCTTCAATAGGGGCAGCAGTAATAATGTCTCTTCGAATCCTCTGAGCTGCGTGGAGCGTGCGACAAAAATCCGTATAAATGAGACCGCATTGAAGCTCAAGCCCTTTTCTAACATCCTCATATTGAGCTAACTAGGCTTTCTTCTGGTCCAACTCAGCTTCTAATCGAGCAATAGCTTCTTCAGTGGCACGAATATCAGAAGCATCACATTTGATATCAGTATATGCTTGAGTATGCTGCTTCCTTAAGGTAGTTATGCAGGCCTTTTTAGTAGACAAGTCCTTGCGAAGGATCTCTTGATGATACATCTTCGAGATCATAGCCAAGGAGAGAGCCGGCTCCACTTCAGATTCCAGATTGGTTCACTACAGCTCCTTGAAAGCTGCCAACTCTACTTCCAAGAGGATAACACTCCCTTTACCATGTTCAGTCCATGACACATCACCCTTATCCCTGATTTTATCTAAACACTTGGTCATGATAGGTTCACAATCCTCAAAGGAAGCACCCCTAACACTGACGATATCAATAGTCATCTATATCCAGTACTCTAATTCCTCAATTAGTTTCTTCAGAGCTCTCGAGTGTGGAGGAGGAACAGTTGAATAGATCGGATCTGCATACTCATCTCTAGTAGGTGGAGGAGCAACATTGGAAGGATGGCCTTCTTATATACATTGGTCCCGGATGAGAGGGGGAGAAGCGGATTCCAAACCCTCAATGGGCAATATCTCGTCGGCTCCCGCCTCTTTAGGAATGGAAGGGATCGATCGAAGCATTTCATCTTCCCTATCGGCTAAGCGCGTAATAGGTGCAGATTTCATCGCACCCCCCATCAACTTGGCCCTCTTAGAGTTTTTGGCAACGACGGGTTTTTGCTTGCAAATTCTCCTATCGTATTCGCCTTCCTCGGCAGAAGAAAGAGCATGTTTCCCTGACGATCTTAAGGCACGAGGTTCAGGAGTAGGCGCTTCTGCAAGAATTTCCTCAGTCACCTTGTCTTTAGGAGAGTCGTCAATTGATGATCCCTCTTCAGTCCCCGTAGGAACCTCTTCTTCAAAAGGTTCAATGGCTGGCAACTCCTTTGGGGCTTCGACTGCTCCGACTGCTTCTCGTTCACAGGAAAGATACTCCTCTATTCCTGGTAAATGAGTCTTGGTAGAACCGCTTCTTGATTTATACAATTCTCGAATCTCATTTATGCATGAAGTATAGATATCGTATTCCGGGATTTGAGAAGCCTCATCAAACCAATCGCGAAAATTCGCAATGGTAGAATAGCCGGATGGTGAATTGGGTAAAGTAAAGTGTGCATGAGTCCCTTCGGCAGAGAAGAAGTATCACGCATGAGCCCCTTCGTACAAATTCCCGACTTGAGCTAACGTTGGATTGGGATTGCCAACGTAAAGCTGATCATATCTAAATTGTCTGGCGAATCTAGAAGGCATGCAAGGCTCAATGTTGCACTTCTCTCTCAAGCGGTAGACCAGATAGCCTAATATGATCATGAGAAGCCATCTGAAGGTGCCTTCTTCCAAAGAGGACGAACCCTCGAAAAGCACGTCTGTGAAGCTGGCATTCTCTTCATCAGCTCCATCAAAGTTAGGAGCACAACCGAAAATTCTGTAATTGTCTCCCCGAGACAAAAGCTGTCGAGCCCTAACTATATAGGAATTAGTCCACGTGGCCGACTCCAATCTTTGTACAAAGGGAACATAAGCATCATCGTCCTCAGATACCCCCGTCATCAATGAAGGGAAATGCAGTACGAACCAGGCCACCAAGTACGTATATGGCACTGGTACTCGTGGTTGGGGAGTTTTCCCAGCTTTCCTCCTAGTAGACTTAACTCCCTGGGTGCCGACAAGCTCAGAGGTCAACATCCTTAAGCCGCTCTGCACGCAGCCCGCCATAGCAGTAATAAGGCTCACAGGTCTCCCATTTGCTAATAAAATAGCTAGGTGTACAACCTTAGCTAATATTGCCTCTACTAGCTTTGATGGTACTACACACCGCTTCAACCAGATCATGAAGAAGCCAACGAGTAGAGCCGTGTCAGAAATAGGATTTGTGGCCTGGTAGTGTAAACTTTCAAATTTGACACCAGCCTCAAAATTATCTTCCATGCACTCCGTCTCGTAAGTAGCATTGGACGCCTTAATTCAGGCTTTAGCGCTTTTAGGAGAAATGGCAGCAAGACGGGATACAGCTTCATCTTTCTGGTTTAAGTTCTGAAAGAGGTAGTTCGCCCACGCAGTATGCATAATACCCCCTCCGCATATCCCAATGACTTGAGCATATATATGGAAGTGGCACATCAACTCCCAGAAAGTAGCTTAAACTTCTGGGTGCGCCGCCCTCAAAATGGAGAGCTTCTCGGTAGTAGTGATGAATTCTTCATAGGGTATCCGACCGAACGACAGCCCCGATACTACTTGCATCTCATGAAGAGCAAGACCTAACTCCCCTATAGGTGTAAAGAACGTTTAGCTGTCCGGGTTATATCTCTCCAACATAGCGAAGAAATTGTGATAACTTTGCACAATCCCACATCGAGTAGCTAGCATTGGGATTGCGAGACCTGATTGAGCGATCAGTTCCTTAAGCTCCTCAAGAACAAAGTCCACCATCCGAGTCCACCAACCTCCCTCTCCAGAGCAAACCCATCTGGGGATCTGAACGTCTGCGTGGAGAATTCACCCTGAGTTGTGATGAATTAGCGAATGAAGACATTCGCTGGAACTGGCACTTCTTGAGTAGAATCCCTCCGCTCAAATTAGCCGGGGCTTAGACCCTTGAGTTGTCCACCAATTTGTGTGAAGCCTGTCGACCCAATCCAAGCGACACATTTTCTTTCTCCTTGACTATATCAAAAGAAACCTCTGCAACAACTCACGTTCAAAAAGTAGGAGAGTGGATACATCCTCTTCATATTAAGGAGGAAGAGGAAGCGGTTATTGACTCTCCGCAGCAGCTTTGAATCTTCTGCATGTATGAGACGATCATCAGCTGCGATATGATCTCCGAATATAAATGTCGGTTTAGGAAATTAATCATGGCCGACAGTAGTCTCCAAGTCTAAATCAGTGATCAAAGCTCTGAGAGTAGAGCATTGGGGGAATCGGAGCATACTCGTTCTCTCTGAGTCAGAGAAAGCGCACAACAGAATTCTGCCGCGAAGGCCAAAAACTTCATTCATGTCAGGGCCGCCAATGCACCCACAATGATGCTCCTGTGAAAGCGGCATATTTGGAAGGAACACTGCAAAGTCAAAAGCAAAAATTAGCAGCTAAAATAGGTTGTTGACACAAATACAAAACTAGAAACACAAAGGACCAGCCTCGTGGTGAAAATCTCAAATGCGAGAGTCGAGCCTCGTGTTGAAAATCTCAAATGCGAGAGTCGAGCCTCATGTTGAAAATCTCAAACGCGAGAGTCGAGACACGCGTTGTAAATCCCAAATGTGAAGGTCGAGACCCACGTTTAGAATTCAAAACGCTGGAGTCAACATCGCGTTTCGCAATGAACACAGAGTCTTAACTCCGCGTTTTTATTAAAACGAGTCATCTTCCTTGTTGTCAAGAACCCATTTAGGATTTTCAAAAAACTTATCAAACCAAGTTATTTTGATCACCACTTATCACGACAGGGAGGCCCCCTGATGGCGACGGTGCCGACGACGTTCCCGTAAGAACGAGAACACCGCCGGCGTCCCCAGCCGATGGTGTTTCGGAAGTTGCTCCAACAACTTTCTTAGAACTAGAAATCACTCTTCGCGGCGCCATCAGTCAAAGAAAACGTTGTTGATAAAAAAGGATGGAGTTCACCAGAAATCTCGTCGGAATCAAACGAGAGTTCTCGTTCTTGGAACTAGCCAAAAATAGAAAGAGTTGAATGACTCTTGACATGACCACTCGGGTCTATTTATAACAGCCGTCAAGCTGTTAAGATGGCACGGGATTCTAGAAGGGAATCCCAACCATTTTTTGAAACGTAATATTTCGAGTTTTTGGATAACGTCAGTTAAGACTTTAATCTTAACGCGAAGTTCACGTCCGCGTTCAAATTCCCAAATGCTAGGCTCAGACCAGCGTTACGAGGGTTCTTAACCTCGCGTTTCGAATCTCAAACGCAAAGGTCACCTTTGCGTTGCAATTCTTCCAAATGAAGAATCTACCCTTGTGTTTTCAAACATGACACTTATTCCATAAGTTCATTGATTCTTTTAACAGAGTGCTGTTAAAACTCTGTGTCTCCTCAGCATAATCTAAATCCTCATCAGGATGATCATCATCCCCACAGAGATTGAATTTAGTTGTCATCACTACCAATATGACTATAATTTCTCTGTCAAGATCCACTTATCGATTTTCATCAATAGAATGATAAATCTCCAAAATCATTCAAATCATGGTCAATTTCCCAACTCTCCTCAACAGAGTATTAAATAACCAATTGATCAGTTTCCTTTCAATGGTATGATAATATTCCTCAAATCTTGTTCAAATCATAAGTATTATAATTCATCGCTCCGATGATAAAGCACTTAGCAATCCTCCCCAGTGAGACGCTAAAACATCTCTCCTGTCAAGTTAAAAATCACACATCTGACAAAATCCACCTATCGACTCTCCTCAATTGAGCGATAAGTCCTTAAAATTGCCCCGATCGCAATATCTCTCCTATCACGTTAAAATTACACCTTTGATAAAATCAACTTACCGACTCTCTCTAATAGATCGATAAGTCTTCAAAATTGCTCCGATCGCAATATCTTCCCTGTCACGTTAAAATTACACATCTGACAAAATCAACTTACCGACTCTCTCCAATCGAGCGATAAGTCTTTAAAATTGCTCCGATCGTAATATCTTTCCTCTCACGTTAAAATTACACCTCTGACAAAATCAACATACCGACTCTCTTCAATAGAGCGATAAGTCTCCAAAGTGGCTCAGATCACAACATTTTCCCTGTTACGTTAACATCATACCTCTAACAGTTCAAACCCCCCTATGTGAACCTTTTTATCCCTCTACATAAGAAGTGTTCTCATAAAATCCTCCGCGGATTAAACTCTTTCCAGAATTATCCTTAGTGGTAATAAGAAAAATCTGTGAGTTTTTCTCTAGGGAAAAAACTCACGCCAAGTTAATAATACCCTTCTGGCACTTATAGATTTTTTTTAGTGTTTAAAGCAAAAGCAGAACACAGGAAGAATTCTACTAATCAACCCTATTCTGGGAGAATAATAAAGTATTTATTCCTAACAGTTAGAAATTTTCTGGAGTTATCTCAAATGATAAAAAGAAAAATTTTCTAAATCAGATCTATCACGGAAATCTGTGCTAAGTTAGGATCACACCTCTGGCATTTCTCGTGATTTTATTGCTTTCGGATCAAAACATGACATATGCAAGAAATAATGAGAAACGAATATCACTTTTTATTCAAAAGCTAAAAGAAAGTGATACAGAGCTGTTCTTATAAAAAAGAATAATACAAGGTCAAATCAAAAGAAGCAAGTCAAGCTTTGGTATTAGAGAGCTTTTCCTCATGGTTGGCCTGTACAACAACTTCAGCCTTCCTTCGCAGCTCGTCCTCAGTGGGTGCTACTTCAGCAGCTGCCTCCTTCTTCGCTCTTTCAAGAGCCTGAGCTTCTTTATGATAACTCAAAAGGGTGTCCGCATTCTTGACACTAAGTATATTAACAATAGCTTCTTCACGAGATAGCTGAGCCTTCAACCTCAGCACTTCTGCTTCAGCTTCGACGAGTTTTGTACGAATGAGGTCCAGAGGAGCAGTGGAGAGCTCTAATTCTTTTTGTCTCAAACTGCTCTACTCTTGTAAGTGCGTAACTTGAAGATCTTTTTCAGCCAGACCCCGCTCAATTGCCTCACGGCGAGCCACTTCCTTAACTTGGAGGTCAGCAAAAGTAGAAATAATCTGTGTCTGCATGTCTACACGACCGAGGGCCTCTAAGTGTTTGAGCTGTGCTTCTAAGTGAGAAATGGCTTCCGAACAACGTTCAAAACATTGGGCATTGCCCACACTTTTAACTCCATTTAAGCCTGCTTCTAAAAGAGACTTAAAAGAATCAAAGCGGCCTCGACCAGCCATGACAACTTCAATCACTTTCTTTACGAGACTGTTCAAATAACCCAGGGAGATATGGAGGAAGTCAGGAGCATCTGTCAGGCTAGAAATAGCAATTGAGAACGACTCGACGACCTTGGAAGTGGACGTATCAAAATACGGACTAACAAGTGATTTGGGTGTAGAAGTTGCGGAAGCAAAAGAAACGTCCAAGTGGGAAGGACTTGAGGTTAAAGCCATCATCGCCCTCACCTGAGATGTGCTTGGTCCTGCCTCTGTTGGCGTAAGTAAAATCTTCATCAATGCTGCCAGTGAAGCAACTGCCGCAGATGAGCCAGGTAAAGGTTGCTCTTCTAAAGGAGCTGACACATGCACGAGCTGCTGTTCCAGAGGAGGAGTCACAGCAGTAGTCTCGGGCAATGCTGTCAGCAAAACAGCTACTGTGGATGAGCCAGGTAAAGGTTTCTCTTGCAAAGGAGCTGACACCTTTACGAGCTGCTGTTCCGAAGGAGGAGTTACGGTAGTAGTCTCTAGAGGAGGTGAACCTGCATGAAAAAAGGGTCGGAACGTGGAAAGAATGTGCGGAAGAATTCGAAGTAAACTAGGCTTACCAGAGATGTGAAAAGGGAGATAGCCAGATGCCTTATCGGATGGGACCTTGGGAGCATCATCGAAAGTAGTGATGCCATCCATAGAATCATACTCTTCGTCCTCCTCGTTATCACCTGGCATGTTACCGACGTCAGCACCCTCATTATCTCTATCTTCATCAGCCTCATCACCAGTCAAGGAGGCTTCATAATCTAGTTTCTCTTCATCATCACGTACAGCTGAAGACTCAGAAAGACTTGTGTCGGCAGCCGATTTAGTCATAAGTCCCGTTGTCGGACTAGGACTTAAACCGCCAGCCTGTGGCATTAGTGCTGAAGGAGGAGGGGATGGATTCTCTTCAAGACCCCTTGGTTCTAATACAGGAGCCCTGGTAGAGTCTACTCCTGGAGCAGATTCTGTATCTGTAGCCATTAATTCACCCCCATCATTCTCGGAAGGATGGTAAGAGGAAGCTTCACTTGATAAGACCGGACTATACGAACGGAGCCCATTTCTATGTGGCAGGCCTGCAACTGAAGATTCATGATGTTCTTCTTCTTCTACAGTCCTGATAGCATCGGCCATCAATTTTGGTGTTCGCTGGCTTTTAGCATGAGGAGACCCAACCATCAACTTCCGACGGGTCTGCTTATCGTATTGACCAGTTTCATCTGCTGAGAGTTTCCTCTTTCCAGCTACCCTTGCCATGGGAGAATCAACCACTCGGGGTTCCTCCACTGGAGCAGGCTCAGCTGTTTGCTCCTCTTCTTCCCTAGCAGACGGGTCCTCAACAGACAAAAACTCGTCAATCCCTCTTAGGCGGGATGTCTTAGACCCCTTCCTTGAAGCGTACATACGTCTGATCTCCTTCAGACAAGACGTATTCAAGTTGTAGTCGGAGACTTAAGAAGCAGCATAATACCAATTGCATAAACCCATGGAAGTATAGGAGTTGGGCGTCTTATGGGGGAGCTTGAAGATAGCTTTGGTACAACCAGCCACGAAATAGTACCAAGCTCTGGCCCCTTCATACAGGTTTCTCATAATTGAGAGCTGAGGTCGAGGGTTTCCAACATACAGCTGATCGTACCCAAATTGTCGAGCAAACCTATATGATTGGTAGGGCTCAAGGAAACATTTGCCGCCCTGCATGAAAATTAAGTAGCCTGGCCTAATGGAGAGGATCCAATAAAAAACACCCCCACTCAGTTGGGTGAATCCATTAGGATTGGCCACATCCTGATACTCCACTCCATATACCCCACCTTCAAAGTTGGGAAAACAGTGGAAGATGTGGTAGTTAGTGTCTCACGACAAGATCTGACGAATCCTAACCATATAATTTCCCACCCACTTTACAGATTCCAGTCGCTGTACAAATGGAGTGAACGAGTCCTGCACTCATTAGGGGAGGACAATAAAGCACATACCAAGCCATCAAATAAGTGTAAGGCAATAGTATTCGGGGATTAGGAGTTCTGAAAGTCTTGTTGCCACCAGATTCCACCTCCGTAACATTCACAAAATCCACAGCCAACTCACGTAACCCACTCTGCAAACAGCTTACCATAGCATAAAGCAGATTCAATGGCCTCCTGTGCACCAAAAGAACAGCTGGGTAAATCACCTCAGCAGTAAGAGCATCAATTGGCCTGGTAGGGACGACGCATCGCTTGAGCTATAGCATCAGAAATACTGCCAGCAGAGCCGTGTCTGAGATGAGAATCTGAGCTTGATAGTGGAAGCTTTCAAACTCTGTATGAGCCGGGAAAACGTCCTCCTTAGCTTCGTTGGTATAGTGGGAGGTTGCAGCATCAATTCGGGCCTGAATCTCCTCCAAAGTGCTTGCAGACAATCTAGTCATCGGAGCTCCCTTATCTGTCAAGTTCTAGAATAAATACTCTGCCCAAGACACTTGTTTTATGCCACCTCCTCGAGCCCCCATCTGTTGCATGCAAATGTGGAAGTGACATATGACTTCCCAGAGGGTGGAGTAAACTTCGGTGCTGATTTTCCTCAAAATCTTGAGTTTCGTTGATCCCGGAACAAATTCTTTATATGGTAAATCCCCGAGAAGAAGACCTGAGATTTCATGCATCTCGTGAACAGTGAAGCCTAACTCCCCCACCACGGTGAAGAAGGTACTGGTCTCAGGATTGTATCTCTCTAATATAGAGAAGAAATGAAAGTAGCTCTGGATGATCCCGAATTTAGTAGCCCGCACCAGAATGTTCTCGCCAGCTCGACTAAGAGGTGTCTCCAACTCCTCCAGAACAAAGTTGGTCATTCGGGTCCCCCACCCTGTTACCGGAGAATGAACCCAGCCAGGAGTTCTAAATCCTTGCGTGAGAAATTCTTCCTTCTTCACCATGAACTTTTTGACAAAGGTATTCGCCGAACTGGCCACTTTACCGATTGGGTATTCTTTGGCGAATAAGCCTGGTCGTAAAGCCATCACCTATCTATTATAACCCACTGTGCGAACCCCTTGAAAAGTTAAAGTTCCGATAATAACTCCATCTTGGTCCTTAACAAGGTTCCAATCCATACGCCTTGGGATGGAGGCACATTAGAAATATAATATGGGGAACATTCTCTCTATATTGGGTAAGAAAAGGTTACGGTCTCCAACTTTCCTCAGCCTTTTGTAGTCCCCGTCATAAGCGACACCTGCTTCAAAGTCAACAAAATCCCTAAAGAGGAATCCTGGTTTGACTATCAGTTTACGGCTCAGGTTCTCAAGCTTAGCATCCGTAACCAATATCCGAAGAGTTTCAGGAAAAGCCTGGGTTATCATCTCCACACGGTTCTTCTCAGTAATCCTGAAAACCAGGAATTCTTAGCGTAGGTTGAATGTCATATTCTGATCCACGCCACCTTCATGCCCAAAATGATGGCGACAAGGGAGAGGCTCATTGGTTTGACGCACTGCAAAGCAAAAAAAAATAAATCAGTCAAAGTAAAAAGCCAAAACAAACGCAGAGGTCAAAATCCTGCGTCAACAAAATAAAACGCGGAGGTTGAGCCTTGCGTCAGGAAAATTTAAACGCAGAGATCGAACCTCACGTTAGCGAAAATTTTAAGCGCGGAGGTCGGAACCCCCGTGCTTCAAATTTCAAACGACGGAGTCCGAATCCCGCATTACACTATTAAAACAAGTCTCCTCGTTGATTCAAAGATCAGAACTTGCCGCAGCAAGTTTGGCGACCACGAAGGTCATACTCACCACCAATTAAAGGGAGTTGAGACGACGGCATGCCCGCCTGAGCCACGACGCCACCGGCCGATGCAAACACCGACGAACCCTGAACCACGGCGACGTTGGATTTGGAGGGTCGAGAGACAATTTCTTCTTGGGTGCCATTGATTTCGGTCGATGGAAAAGAGGAACAATATTCGCCGGAGATAAGAACGAAAATTTTCTTTAAAATTTCAAGAAGAGTCGAATGACTCTTGATTTGACCTCCAGCGGTCTATTTATAGACAGCAGTGAGCTGTTAAATCGGAACGGGATTCTAGGCTAGAATCTCGTCCAAACGCGATTTCAGCGTTCGAGTTGGTTGAACTTCCAAACGCGGAACTCACCCACGCGTTTTAATTCTCAAGCGTGAAGTTCACCCACGCGTTTTGACCACAACAAAAACAACACCTTAACAACAGAAGCTACGACAAAGCTTCAAATAAATAGAGAGAGGTTGATGTCAGCCATCAAGGTGACTAAACCCGAGAAGAAACTGACGTATGACAAGCAGTTATGTAGCCTTTTGGACGAGTACCGACAAGTTACAATCAACAATGCTAAAATCGTCAAGCTCAATCCCGCGCACAACTCATTCTTCTACGTGGCTAAACATTCCCATTAAGATTAATGAAGACATGAGCTGCGCACAACTCATTCTTCTAAATGGCTAAACATTCCCACTAAGATTAATGAAGACAGGAGCTGCGTACAACTCATTCTTCTAAGTGGCTAAACATTCCCACTAAGATTAATGAAGCCAGGAGCTATGCACAACTCATTCTTCTAAGTAGCTTAACATCCCAACAAAGATTAATGAAGACAGGAGCTGCGTACAACTCATTCTTCTAAATGGCTTAACATTCCACCAAGATCAAGGAAGCTAAAAACTGCATTTCGAGTGTTCATCAATGCCTACAATAATTCTCTGTATGAAAGAATACACCTCATCGCAGATCCATTGGAGTATTTGAAGGATCCAGACAAAATCCGATGAATACACCTCATCGCAGATCAAGAGGAGTATCTCAAAGACCCAGACAAAATTATTATCATCGTTGCACTTGTTTGATTCATCAGCAATGACTTGGGCTTTAGCTTATTTGGCTAAGTTCATTGTCATCATGACTCAAAAGTTACCTTGTTTGGTCTGAGGAAACAGAATTTCAACATTCCAACAACCAGGTTCACGACGTCTTCATATCAGACGGAGTGAATAATCAATCAACTAAATTTTGGGATCCAAAGTATTCCGAAAATTCGTCCCAGTCAACCGCGAACTTTCAAAAACTTTGGAGGGGGTTCTGTAGGTTGTCTAAAAATCATAATAGATAGCTGATCCCCACCAAGCTTTAATGATAAAAGTTACAATCAGGTAACTTTCATGCCGACAAATGAAAACTGCAAATGGAGGACTTTTCACATAGATCAAGAAGAGTTACAATTCAACGACACTTCCGATAACTGATAAAAACTCTATTCAGTGGTCTTCACAATCAACAGTGAGAGTTATAATCTGACGACTTTCACACTCCACAACAGCTAAAGCAAGGATTACTGAACAATGGTCCCTACAACGCTTCACAGAAGAGGTTACAAGTCAGCTAACCCTTTCTAAACGCGGAACTCATCTTCGCGTTACGATTCTTAAAACGTAGGCGACCCCCGCGTTTCCAAGCTACAACAAGCAAAACGCAAGCGGTCCTTACGTTTTTGACGTTCAGTCAACACCCAACTCCGCGTCACAATTCTAAGACATGAAGTTAGGGTCCTGAACGCTAAATTGGGCGTTTGACTCATTCAAACATGAGTCGAACGGTTCCAGAACCGTTTTCCCCAAGATCTGAGGAAATCACACCCACTTAGGAGCAAATTAATAGGGCAGTTACAACCCCTTATCCCCTATAAAATCTCAACAAACTCAACAGAGAGGTTCGGTTCCTTGAGGCAGGGAAAGAGGTTCAATGGAGTTGGTTCCCAGAGGCTGAAGATCGGATTTTGGAGGATCTTCTGGATATCAACAGCATCAAGGAAGTTGAATTTAGCTTTGGAGTATTAATCGACAGTTAAGAGCAAATCTTGGAGGAGATTAGTATCCTCAATTTCAGCAACAAACAAATCCATTTTGGCTTATTAACCGATTATTCGGTTTTAACAACTTTTTTCACAGAGTTCTAACTCGTTCTGAGTTCTTAAACTCGTTAAGAGTTATTCCTCAAACTTACCACGAAAGTTCATCGTTACCATGAGATAAAAACGATCGGACCATCAACGGAGAGCAAATTCAATGCAAATATTTGAAGGAGGCACTCCATCGCTACCGAGAAGAACCCAGTTTTAAACAAAGGGGAGAATCCAGATCATTCTCTTCTCTTTTGTAATTAGGAAATCCAATTGTAACTGAGATTAAAGGAATACAAATCAATATTTCTTTCATTTCTCTTACTATAAATTTTCCAACAAACAGCATGCGTGCTCTTATGCGACAAGTGAAAGCCATGAAAAAAAGAGGTGGCTAAAGAACAGTCAAAATCCCACAAGATATGGGTGCCAAAATCCAGACTCGCACGGAATCAAGACCCAAAAATAGCCAGAAGTCCTCTCCCTGACCGAGACACAGTCATGTGTCTCAGCCAAGTCTGAGACATATTAAGGTGTCTTGTTCAAAGCCGAGACACATCCATTTGTCTTGCACCAACAGGTGTCCCCGAGCCACTTCCTCACCTTCATCGACGTCGGTGCCTGCTCCATCTGCTGCTATACCCCCGATGGAGCCTCAGGGTAGTGTTGACCTATCAAATTTTAAAATTACGATGGAAAATCGCCTTGGTCCTCTACACGAAGATCGAGGCAAAGCTTCGATGAAGGAATGCTCGGGTCCAGTGAACAAATCGTAAGTGACTCTTCAGGCTGGGGGTCGTACGCATCCTCCTACCAAGTCAAACTAATCCCAGGTTAGAAAAACTCCAATTTCCACCCGCTTGGGTGTGCATGTTGAAGTCTAAGAGCCTGTTGGGGTTCCACACCCGCAACGGTGTGGTTCCAAACGTGCGACTCTTCAGAGTGCCAATTAGGTTGTACATCTTCGGAACAAAACGTGTTCGTCAAAAGACGACGTTATACCTAGGGAGTCAAACCAACAGCCAATAGGTTACTCTGGTCATCATGCTGATGAGTTGTACTATCGGGCTGGGGGTATGAAGAAATCTCAGAAGAGGACTATCCGAGAGATAAACTCTCATTGTTCATGTGAGAGGCTTATCAGGACAGTATTATTAGAATGTAGCTTCCCCAAGACCGCTCCACAGAGGGTCTCGGTATTCCAAAGGCTTTCCACCGAAGTATCAAAGCCTAAATCAAGACTCTTCCACGAGAGAAGATCAGTTGTCAAAACGGAATTCAAATGATTCTAATCCTGACTTTAGCCCAGGAGGAAGAGTCAATCTGAGAATATCTCAGCAAATGTCTCGACTCCAATTGAGAGCCACCAAACGCAGGGACTATCAGAGAATGCACGAAGGTCTATCTTCGGATGATGAAGCGTTAGACGCTTGTTCTACAGTTAGTTCTGACAATACTGTGTCTAGCATGGGACAAACGCGAGAAGCGTTCATGGTCACTATTGAACAAATGGCTCAACTGCTTCAAGAAGCCTTAGCCAAGCAGAAAGAAGAATTTAAAGCTAAAATGGAGTTGACCGTGCAGTGGATGAGGGAGTTACATAACCAACAGCTTCAAGCCTTATCAAATCGGTAGGGTGAATCTAGTCGTTACGACACTACTAATGAAGTAGATAGCGACTCAGAAGTGGATGAAAATGTCAATGCTGATACTCCTCCCAACAGTAATAATACTAGGGGTGGTTCGGTTGATCCTCTTCAATGTCCCACAAAGAAAAATGAGGATGGAGATAATAAAATGATGGAAGAGCTTGAAAACAAGGTCAGCGCCTTGATATCGGCTCAAGAGGTGAAGAAGACCGGCATATCGTGTCCATATCCGAGGGAGTGGGAGTCAATTCCGTATCTGACCAAGTTTAACCTAATTAACTTCACGCCATTTGACGGGAGAGGCTTGCCAACCCAACACTTGATCTACTTCAAATCTCACTTGGGTATGATCTCTGGTAATAAGCCCTTGATGATTCAGTCATTCGTAAGCACCCTTCACGGGGCCGCCTTTGATTGGTATCGAGGTCTCAAGCCAGGGAGCATCAACAGCTGAGAAGACATGGAAAGCTAGTTTCTCAACAACTTTTTTGATGACGACACTGAGTTGTCGATCAGAACTCAACGGGACGAGAAGCTAGAAGACGGGGAGTCAGTTGATAATTTTGTCAAGTGCTTCCGAAAGAAGGCAATGAACTACCGAGACTCAGTCACGGAGGAGTTCATTCTTCAATCTTGTCATAACAACCTCTCCCTCAATGTTCTAGAAGCCATGGGGATTAGCCCATCCCAGACCTTGAAAGAGTTGAAGGTGCACGGATAATAAGCCGAGCATTTTCTCAAAAGAAAGAAGATTGAGAGAAGCCAACCGACGACGAATTTCACTCTTCAAAGTAAAGAAAAGGTACCTGCAACTACTATGGATGCCAATCAAATATTACAATAGCAACCTTGGAGGCAGCAGAGGACTCCTGATCCGAGGTTCCAAAAGGAGTATTCTTTCAAAAATGATGAAGTTCCATCCATCTTTAAGTACCTCCTTACCAATAACAAAATCAAGCTACCACCTATTGCAAATCAGGAGGAAGCTAGCAAGACTTCGGACCCAAAATACTATGCATATTATAGGAGGGTTCAACATCCCACCAAGAGTTGTTTTGCCCATAAAGATAGTATTCAAGTCTTGGTTAATTTACATTGGTATCATAATGGCAAAACAAGCCAAATGAGAACGGTAAAGACTCCAATGAGTATACGAGTATAAACTACTTCTTTCAAACTCCGAGAAGTATAAGAGTATAAACTGATTCTCCATATACCTCCGATGGGTATATGAGGTTAAACTAATTCTCAAAGACTCCGATGAGTATACGAGTATAAACTACTTCTCCCAGACTACGACAAGTATAAGAGTATAAACTGTTTCTCCATGTTCCTCCGATGGGTATACAAGGTTAAACTGCTTCCCTTATTTCCAACAATGGGAAGTTCCTAGAGAATACTACACATGGTGATTTTAAGGATAACCCAACAACGTGGCTGAAAATAATGTGCTCCTCATTGGGCTCAGTTTCGCCAAAAAAGCTGGGGGTCGATACGAATTTCGTGGAGAATACAAATTCAAGAACCGAGACTTGATCTGTGGTAGTGTTGCCCACCAATGGGAAGTTCCTGGAGAATATTATGCATGGTATTCTTAAGGATAACCCGAAATAAGCTGATTATTCAAGATGAAAACCAGTCATCTGAATAATTCATTCTTAATGATGATAAAAAATAATTAAGAACCTCCCACTATGACTATTTAATCATTTCTAAGATGATTAAAATCATCTTACTGTGACTTTTCAGACACTCTTTCATCGAGATGAGATTCAATGACTTCATCGAGTCAATCTTTCCTCACGAAACTTCTATAGTGTAATTGTGGAGTGCTTGATAATTCACTCTCCTCTACCACAAAACTTCTTACTGATCAAATTAACTGACGGTGGGTCCACCAAAATTTTTCATGGTTAAAACCCTTCAAACTCCCACTATGTCTAGCCTTTAATATTCCCACTATTGAAGTCCTGACATGACACTCAAAATTTTAATCTGCTGATCCATGGCAATCATCAAACCCCCTTCGTATCAAGATCTTGCCACTTGACGCCGAAAACCCCCACCAAGTGATTTGTACAAGTCAACATTCTTATTATTATTTGTACATCCACTCCCACTGTTTCTTAGTCAAACCTTTCTACAGTTAGGACCAAAGCCAAAATCCTCTCTCGATTCTTTTCATAAACGAGAGGTCCACTTTCAAATCGAGCAATCAAACCTTCCTACAGTTAGGGTCATCTCAAATCTCCCACTTGGTCAAACTTTCCTACAGTTAGGGTCAAAACTATAATTCCATCTCGATAAACGAGAAATCCACCTTCAGATTGAGTAGTCAAAACCTTCCGATAGTTAGAGTTATCCGAATCTTTTTTGATTCTCGAAGTGAAGATTCCGCTTTAAGTTTCTTTTGTAACAAGAGATAGAATATAAAATTCTTCCTCTCCAACACCATGTTCTTCTTTGCTCCAAGAGAAGACAAAACAAGTTCGTCTTTGCCCCAAGAGAAGACAAAACATGGTTCGTCTTTGCCCCAAGAGAAGATAAAATAGGGTTCCGTTTGCATCGAAAGTTGGTTTATTCGTGGAACTCATTACAACTTTAATCGTTTACAACAAGTTCAAAAGAGTTAGTCTACACGAATAAAAAAATGCAAATACAATTCTCTTCAAACACAAGTAGAGGACGTTTATCACCCGCTGCTTGCGTGAGATTTTTACTTGTACCGGGGATGCGTTAGTCCGTAGACTACCACAAATCAGATCCGGTTGACAGAATGAAAGTTTAATGCTCTTGCCACAGATCAAATCCGGTTGAAGAAGTTATGTTGGCCTCGGGGGTTCATCTGGCAAATCTTCGAATAGGTCGGTCTTTGCTCCTAGCGGATGACTAGCCATAAGATCACAGATAGCCTGTCCTTTGACTGACTTCTGTGACATGAAGTGGATATCGTACTGAGACAGTAAGAGCGCCCATCTAGCCAAACGCCAGTTTAAGGCCGCGGGCTGACTCATGAAGACTCGGATGGGGTTCATCCGGGAAATGACGTGGATTGTCTGGCCAACCAGGTAGTGTCGTATCTTTTGGATGGCGAACACTAAGGCCAAACACTCCTTTTCGACCATTGGGTACCGCTGTTCGGCGCCTTATAGGGTTCTACTTAGGTAGTAGATGCCCTGCCCATGGCCAGCGTCATCATTTTGTGCTAAGAGGGCGCCCAGAGAATGCTCCATAGCCCTGATGTAGATGAGGAATGGCTTTCCTGAGATTAGAGCTACAAGGACGGGCGGGTTTGAGAGATAAGGTTTGATCTCCTCAAAGGCTCGTTGGCAAGGCTCGTCCCACACGAAGGAAGTACCATTTTTCATTAGTTTGGAGAAGGGTTAACACTTGCCCGAGAGATTTGAAATGAATCTCCGGATGTAAGCCAATCGTCCCTAAAGACCCCTAAGTTCCTTAAGATTCCGGGACGGTCGAAGCTCTTGAATAGCTCGTACCTTGTCTGGGTCAATCCGGATTCCTTTCGTCATGAGGATGAAACTAAGGAATTTACCGCTAGACATCCCTAAGAATGACTTCGTAGGATTCATCTTGAGTTGATGAGTCCTCATGAGTTCGAACATCACCCTCAAGTCTTGGAGGTGGTCATCTTTACAGCGACTATTCACGACCAGGTCGTCCACATAGCACTCGACCGTCTTTCGCAGGTAATCTTGAAAGATCGTGCTCATGGCGTGCTGGTAGGTTGTGCCGACGTTTTTGAGTCCGAATGGCATAACAGTGTAACAGTATACCCCCATAGAAGTCCTGAATGAAGTGTGTTTTTCGTCCTCGGGGTGCATTTTGATTTGATTGTACCCTAAGAACCCGTCCAGGAAGGACATCCTCTCAAACCCACACGTGTTATCAATGATGACATCCATGATGGGTAGAGGAAATTCGTCCTTAGGGCACGCAGCGTTAAGGTCCTTGAAGTCAATGTAGACGCGAATCTTACCGTTCTTCTTCAGGACTGGAACAATATTGGCTACCCAGTCGGGGTGCTGTCCCTCTCTGATGAAGCCGAATTCGATCAGTTTCTTCACTTCGGCCTCGATCGCCTCCATGATCTACGGGCGAAACCACCTCTGTTGCTATTTGACTAGTTTGGCATCTGAGCCGATGTTGAGGCGATGCATGGCGACCCGTGGATCGAGGCCGGGCATGTCCTCGTAATTCTATGCAAAGACGTTAATGTATTCCCGTATGAGGGCAATGGGATCTTCTTTCTCCTAAGGAGGCAGACTACCACTGATGAATATGGGCTTGAGATTAGTCTCATCGCCCATGTTCACTTGAAGGATTTTATCTTCGGTCGGTGGTTCACGTTGCTCGAATTGACTATTCCACTGAGCGTTGACGTGGTAATCCTATGTCTCATCATAAAGTGGGACCTGTCCGTCTTCTACCATTTTGGTGGGATCAATTGCAGCCATGTTGCCTGTAAGGTTGTCGAACGAATCCCTTACGCTGACGTCTGAGTCCCAAGGGTAGGTTGTCGACGATCGATCCCCTGAACGCACATAGTCGGAGTCCTTGTTGATATAACAAAACAAATCCGATGAGGAAGAGGAGTAGCCTAAAACTCTTCGAGTCCTGTTGAAGTAATTTAAGGGTTTGCCTTTAGGTACGTAAGCATGTCAGATGACCGTCTTACGCCCTCAGCCGTAATTCAGGCCCTCTGGGCGAGTGAGGTCGTACCCCATGTTGCTCATCATGCGCTTCACGATTTGGCTGTACTGTGAAAACTAAGGCACGAGGTCCTCATCTTCAGATTCGTCCCACAACGTGCGCAAAGGGTGATCGATTCGTCCGAAAATAATATCCTTTTGATAGTTATCCCGGACCGGTACGACTAGTACAGCTTGTGAAGACTTGATCGGTTGTGCCTTCTCGACATACGACGAGCATATAGGAAAGTGCAGGGAGTGGTCATTATAGAGCTTTGACATTAGGTCGTTAGGAGCATCATCCTCGAACGTTGAGCAAGACGACAAATAAGCAAAGTTGAACTTCTCATTGACGATAAACTCCTCCACCTGAATAGCATTGGTTACATTGTGACTTTCACAGCCAATAACAATTGATTCAAAATCATTCAGGACCAGGTTGTCACCGTACTCGGACTCGCTATCCGCCTCATTGCTGCTCTCGAATTCCTCGATCGGCGGCTCGTCGGGGTCTTGGTACAGCAGAGAGTCCGTGAAGTAGTTCTCGATGCCTTTGAAGGGTTGTTTGTCGGCCACTACGGTCTTCACGCGATCATAGTCATCCACGTATTTTAAACATTAATGTAAGGTAGATGGGACTATCCGATTACCGTGGATCCATGGTCATCTCAAGAGCATATTATAGGATGGCTCGGTGTCGATGACATAACAGGTCACCTCTGTCTTTATGTCGCCTATCTGGCACTTCAGGCATATTTTGCCTAGCGATCGGGTTCCCGTGGCGTTAAAGCCGAAGATAGTTGTGGTAGTCATGGACAGACGCTTTGAGGGCACCCCCAGGTGTTTGATCAATTTCAGAGGTACGATGCTTAGTGCAGACCCTGGGTTGACCTGAATTCGATCCACTTTCGAGGAACCGACGTACCCTGTGAAGTACAGTGGTCGATCATGGGAGGTGCTTTTGATGAGCATGTCCTAGGGAGTGAATGTGATGCAAGGGACCCACCTTTCGGTGATTTGGCAACACATCGCACATTCCCGCTCCGTGTCTTCTTTCCTCGAGAAGTGGGTGGCAAAGACTTCTGAGTCAGCCAGTGCCTCTTGTAGGGCTTCCCTGGTAGGCCTGGACAAGCGCAGGAGGTCATACATGGTAATGCGTGCGGGGATGCTTTTTAGTTGCGCAAGCACATTGAATCGGAAGGGCTGATTGCTCGAGGTCGGCCTGTCTGGACCCAGAGAAGCTACTACCGCTGGCCTCATGGGAGGTTCTGTCAGGTTCTCCGCCCTCGTAGGGTATTCTTTTACGAATTCCTTCCCTGCCCTTGTGGCGAGGACGGTGGCTTCCTCCTCGGAGTCGGTAAGGGTTGATACTGTAGTCTGATCCCCATCTGGCACGGCTGAGATGTCATTGCATGGTCTACCTTTGGTCTTCCTGGAGGGCTTTGTAGTCCACTGTTCGTCGCTGAGGAGGTCCGGATGGACCCACATCACTTGACCTGACGGCAAAATCTGAGGTACTAAGCCTTTCCCTCGTTGATTGTGAGGGTCGTCATTAGTGATTTTCAGGACTGCCTTGGGGATAGGAATTATCCCTGACGGAGCCTAAACCTCTGGGAGATCTGCCCCCAAAACTCAAGGTGATCATATTCGTGGTCACCTGCTTTTGTATCTACTCCTTCTTTAGGACTCCTGCATCGTAGAGGGCCTAAAGCTTGTCCTTGAGGATGTAACACTTAGAGGTGTGGTGGCCAAGGAATCTGTAATAGGCGTAATAACCCGGGTCATTCGTTTTGTTCGCCTCTTTAGGCTTTGTGACCTCCGGTAATTTAATTCGATTGATCTTGAGTAGCGTATCGAATGTCGACATCACTTGGTCTTCCTTGAAGTCGTACTGCCGCGGGGGACGTTGCTCGAATTGCCTAGGCTTTGGCTTTTGAGCTGTTTTGGATGTCAGGGCGGAATCGACAGCCATGATCTCTTTTTCTCTTGTTCGAGGAGGATTCTTTGGCGCGGTTGGCTCTACGGCTCCCTTCTTGGGATGTGGCTCCTCGGCTTCTAGCCTTTTGATCGTGTTCTCCACTTGCTCGCCCTGGCGAACAAGTTCCTTCCAGGTTCGAGTTTCCACCGCGCTAACTTTGGATAGAATGTGGATTAAGAGATTATTGTGGCACATTTCGATCAATGTAGACTCGGAGACCTGGTCTCGGCAATGAACTGATCGATTCCTGAATCTCTTTATGAAATTGTTGACCGGTTCTGACTTCCGCTGCTTTTCGGCAAGGACGGTGGCTATCGACACCTTCGTGTCATCATAGAAAAAGCGGTCCAGGAAGAGCCTTTCTGCGTCGGCCCAAGATGTGATGGAGCCAGGCTCCAACTTACGGAACCATTCAAAGGCCACCCCTTTGAGGGTACCGATGAACAATCGAGTGAGGATGGCGTCGTTCCCCGTAAGAAAACCAGTTTGCGCCATAAAATAATAAATGTGTTGTGAGGGCGAGCCCTTGCCGTCGAACTGTACCAAGCTAATCGGCTTGAATTTTGCTGGGTATGGGACTGTATCCCATACGACAGGATAGGGCCGGACTACCCCCATCTTGTTCATGTTTTGCTGGAGTTTCAAAGCGTTGAGTTGGCTTTGGAACTCATCGAACCTCTTGTCGCGGGCGCTACCCCCAGTATGCGACGTCCCTAGCGACGTCTTGGGAGAGTAATCAGATTGTAGACCGATATTATCCTCCATTTTAGTTGCTAGACGATGGGGAGGTACCCATTCCTTACCCCCCACCTGTCGCGGTACGGTGTGCGGGGTTCTTTTCTTCTTCTTCTTCTTGTTCAGAAGCTACTTCAACATTTCCATTAAGGAGTCAATGGTCGCCTGTTGTTCTTCAAACTTTTGGGCCATCATCTGTTCATGTGTGGCTTCAGCCATATGTACCCTTGCCAGTGCGTCCTGACTTGAGTGCGATGTTTGGGACGTGGCTGTTGCTGAGTACACCTCGTCTTCACCGCCGGAGGGAGGTGTTAAGGTTGAGTAATCAAACCCGATGCTCACCCCCGTGCGACTACGGCTACGCTGGTATATGTCGCCTTGTCCACATTGAATAAGCTGAGGATTAGGTCCCAAGAAAGAGTCCGAATCTGGAGAACCAGAAATCATGGCCTTACCCTTGTCCGTCATGTTGATTGTAGTAGATAGGAGCTCTAGATCATCGGCAGCGCGTCATCTTTGGTGACGACGCCTTTGACGAGAAAGTCTCGGTCGAGAAGGCCGTTGAGAGAGCCTCTCGAACACTGAAGGTTTTGCCGTTCCTATACATTGGCAGTCGGCGAGTACTGTTTGGATAAGCCTTTCGTAATGGCACTAAGGATTCGCCTCATGTATGGTGTGTTTGCGAGTTAGGTAACCCCGAAGGTCTTTTACGGGTGGTTGGCGACAACCCCCAACATCAGAAAGATCTCCCGAATGATCGCACGAGAGAGTTTTGGATGCACTCCCTGGTGTACACTGGGTGGAATGGTTAAGTGTTGGAGTTAGGCGAGTTTGCCTTAGTAGGCGAGTCTTCGCGCTTGGGCGAACTCCAGTATGCAGGCGAAACTCAACCCTTTGCTCACGCAGGCGAGTTTGCAAGATATCGCCTGCTGCTTTGCCTTTGTAGTCAAGGCTCTCTCACTCGTTACACTTATCTGTCGAGTGACCATGGTGAGGCTCGCCCGCTTTCGAGGGTTCGCTTACTCGGATAGGTTTGCTCGTTCGGGATGGTTTGTTTGCATCAGGGATGTGACCTGAAAAGCGAAATCCACCAGAGCAAGCGGTCTCGTCCCTCTTGGTTGGCGCGCCTTATTTGGAGAGCCTTCCAGTGCCGGGCGAGTTGCCCCTTCGCCTTACGCTCTTCAAACCTGGGTAATAGTTCAGGCCATCGTATGAGGCGAAGGCTCGGGCCTCCTGTCGGACGAGGGCTTGTCGTTGCTGCTGGCGAGCTCTTCTGGAGAGAGGAGCGTCCGTGCGGGTTGCGACGGCATGGTCTGTGCCGGAATGGACCACTGTTTCCTCCTGGGCGGGTATCTAGGAAGGTCGTTTAGTGACCCATCTGGCAGGCTTTCGCCCCGTGCTCTCGACCTCTGGTTAGGCCTTGATCGATTTGGAAGGAGTGGATTCCCCCGACGTGACTCGGATAGAGTCTCCAGGCGCGAAGGCTTTGACCGTTTGAGGTCGGCCTCTATGCACGACTCCGTGGCGTTTGCGGGACGCATCGCCACCAGAGGAGGAAGAAGACAAGTACTCTTCGTACTTGGCTTGGTCGAACTCAACTTCTAGGGACTCCACAATCGTCCCAACAGCAACCTCGTCGAACTGAGCTACCACCATTTCGGTTGAAGAAACAGATTCTCCCACTGTGGTCGCCATCTTCTGTAGGTGTGAATTTCTGATCTCCCGAAATAGGGATTTTGTTTGTATTGATAAGAACAACTTATTACAAACTAATGAATCGAAAATTACAACAGAAGCGGAGGGAATGCCCTTCTTGTTTAACGTGGGGACTTTCGGTAGCTATAGGATGCCTCGCTCGGTTCTCGCACTGAGTCTACTTCCCTTGGACTATCCGACCGAGGTTGCCGGTGAGCTTCAGTACGCAGTAGAAGCTCGAGTCGGTAGAGTTCGAGTCTCCGAGTTCGACGGCGATCAGGGCCCGAAACTAGGAGAAGTGCTACAGTGCGAAGATTATGCAAAGAGCTTGTCGTCGACTCCTTTGAGAGTTGAGAGCTAGTGGTTCAGTTAACCAATTGAATTAATCAATTAACTATGAGCGAACTGCTGAACCCCTTCTCTGTGGCTCGAAGAAGCTCTTAAATAGAGGAGAGACGGCGTGGCCACTCCTTGAATCATAGGATATGACAATGTACTGTTGGGAGATACCATGCCTTGGGTTTGTACTATGAGCGGCTGCTTGATGGGCTTGGAGCACTGTACTCCTTCCCTTCACATCGCGAGGAGTGGGAAAGCCCCTCCTTGTACGTGCTATTGTGGCTGTCAGGCACTAGCCCAGCGAGCTCGTCGATCGCGGGCGGATCCAGCTCTTGACTCGTGCAGGCGAGGTGAGCTTCAACCGTGAGCACGCAGGCGGACTTGGTGACTGCATGGATTTGACTGGTCATTCGTACTACGAGCGGCCACTTGATGGGCTTGGAGTACTGTGCTCCCTCCCTTCACGTCGTGGGAAGTAGGAAGGCCCATCCCTGTACGTGACGTAGCGGCTGTCGGATACACTGTTTATAGGCGAATTCGGCTCTCGACTCGTGCGGGCGAGTCGAGTAGACAGGTGAATTTTAGTCATCTGGATGATCTTGACTCGTGCGGGCGAGCCGAGTAAACAAGCAAATCTGGATGATCTTGACTCATGCGGGCGAGTCGATCATACAGGCGAATCTGGATGATCTTGACTCATGCGGGTGAGTCGATCATACAGGCGAATCTGTGATCAACAAATGCGAGTGAATTCGACAACCGTGCGGTTTGGGCTCGTGCTAGTGAGTCAAGCCCATGAGTGAGTCCCACCCTCAATTTGTGCGGGCGACTCCGACTCCCAGGCGAATTTGTGTGTAAGCTTGCGGAGGTAATTTTTACCGTCTACATTCACTTCATGCATGTGGTGATAAATTTGGATAACTATAGGGAAGGTTTAAATCGGAAAATACCTTCTCCAAAAGCTTGATATGTATACTATTCTTTACTTTCAGCTATGGAATTATGGGGGATTGATGATATAAATGGATAAGGGAGGAATTTTATGGAAAGATATCATTTATATGGTTGGATTTCATAGATGAAAATTAAAATACGTTTAATTAGTAGTATGTGAGTTTTATCTCACATTGACTAATTGAATGCATTCTAGTTGGTTCAAATTAACATACGTGTTATATTTGGTATAACAAAGGTTTTAGAACTGTACATTTGTATTAATTAATTTATAAGTGAGAATGTGAGCAAGCAAGCAGGCACGTGGGAGCAGGCTCGTGGGTGCGGTCCGGGCTTGTGGTTTGGGCGTGTGGTCTGGGTGTGCGGTCCGGGCGTGCACTAGCGCATGATCCTTTTGCATGTGTTGCCTTTAAACCAGCATAAGCATTTCGTACGTTACAAACATTACAAAGTTTGAATGATAGTTATTGCAAACATTACAAATGTTATAATAACTTGCATTCAAAGTTTTATCTAACCATTTAGTTCTCATGATCCCTATAAAAAGGACTCCTTTGTTCATTTGAAACACACAGGAAATGAATTTTTCTTTTGTCTTTTTACAATTCTATAAGCTGGTAGTACCGAAAATTCTGACGAACTGAAGTTGTAACCGAGGTGTTTAACAGAAGAGAGAATACGTGAATCATTAAACAATTCAATGATGATCATTCTAAACATGAACTCAATAGCCCAGATAAAGTAATTAAGCATTGTTCTCATACACAACTTCATCAAACACTAGATATCCAAGACCTCATGATGTTGTGAGTGAAAGTCAGTTGGAGAAAATTACTACTCAACAATGTCTTCTTATGGTGACAGTGATACTTATGATCGATTTTTTCTTCATATAAGAATGTGAGGAATGTTGATTTACCTTCTCAGTTGCGAAACATATTAGAGTATTCTCATGTATTTTGTTCATACGTGAAAATTTTATACTAATTTACAATTGCATTACATTTTATAGTACATGGTTTAGTTGTGAATTTTTTTTCTCAATCTATCACATTGCTAAGTATAATTTTATGAACAGATCATATTAACTATTTGCGATGCAAGTGATTTTGGAGAATGAAGGTAGTGAGGATCCCTAGAAAAAAGCTATTAGGAGATCTCCTCACTTGTAGACATTAATATGAAGCTTTTGAAAATATCGGAATAAAGTTGTTCTTGCTTACTACATCTGTGAACGAATATATTTCATTCTCAAATCCTTATTCACATGTAATCCTTTCTTATTAACATGTAATCTTCAAAATTGCTCTTTTGGTTAAGTTTATTAGTAGTTATAGAACATACAAGGACCTGATGCTTACTACAGTTGGTTACTTCTGACACGATGCAATTCTAAATTGTCTATTTGTATGGAAAAATTAAGGACTTTATTTATTAGTTGTATATGGTTTTATCTCTCTTTTACAATCAATATTGTCTGTTATCAAATATTTATCCTGGGCATCATATCTATGGGGGTGTATTCTGCAATCCTTTACTTATTGTAACCCAGACGTTTCTTGCAAGCTTTGTAATTGTGTTAACTTGGATTTTCATTAAATTGAGAAGCAATCTTAAGCACATATTGGGTGGTAACAAATGATTTTATGATAGTCTTGTAAAAGAATCAAACAACCTTTGCAGCAAAAGATTTATTTACATATGTTGACAAAAACACATGTACTCTATTTCTCTCGTTATACATGGGTCTATTTACTTAAAATTTGCTCTGAGTACCTGCTGCATATCAAACCTTCATTGCTATGATCATCACTCAATGGAAAGCTTGTATTAAAGTTTTTCGATCTGACTGTGCCAAAGAGTATTTATCATCTACTATGCACTCTATCATGACCTCTCATGGGACTATCTTTCAACAGTCATTCCCTACACTCATGAGCAAAATAGTATTGCTGAGCACAAACATCATCATATCCTCGATACGTCTCGATCCATGCTCATTTCTTACTTTGTTCCTTGTTATTTCTAGGCCGAGACCATGATCACTGCTGTTCACGTCATTAAATCACTCCATCTAGCTCTCTTTTCGGTGCTACTCCTCATAATCGCGTATATACTCATACTCCTTTCTATGATCTAACTCGCATCTTTGGTTGTTGATATTTCATTTTTCTACCATCTCACGAACGTGATAAATTATCTCTCAGTGCTGTTTCCTATGGTTATTTAGGAATTAGTCCGGAATATCGAGGTTATCGCTATTATGATCCTGCATCTTGTTGGGTTCATATATTGTTGGTCATAAAAATTTGGTTCTCAAAGAAGATATTTATTAATTGAATTGTGTATTACAAATCGAAAGAAAATCAAAAAATTACAACAGAAGTGAAGGGAATGTCATAATTGTTTAACGTGGGTTCTTTGGCAGTGGTAGGACGCCTCCCTCGGTGCTCGGACCGAGTTTGCTTCCCTTGGATGATCCGATCGAGGTTGCGACTGGAGCTTCAGTACGTAGTAGAAGCCCTTATTGTGATCGAGTTCGAGTCTACTCGAGCTTGAAAGACTACAAGGCCGAAGGTTTGGAATGAGCTACGATATAAGAGTTCGCAAAGAGCTTAAGAGCCTCCAATATGAAAGTTCAAATGAGTCTACTTCAACAATCTAAGTAAAGAGCTAGGAATGTTTTCAGCAGCAAGCCAATGAGAAGCCCCTGTTTGAAGAGCTCTCCCCAAGTCTCTTGAATGAGATAGGCCAAGCCTCAAGTCTCTGTTTTTTTAAGAGCCTTGAAAATAAAATGCCCAGCCAGCCTCTTGAACGTTAGCCAATGAGGCTTATAAATAGGCAAGGGATAGCATGGGTCATCCCTTAATTTGTGGGATGTGACCACCTATGAGTGAGGAGCTCCATGTTCTTCCCTAGCTGTAGGATGCGACCACTATAAGGGTCATCATCACCTAGAATATGGGTAGTGGGTAGGCCCACTCTCACAATTGAATTGTCGCCTGTGCTATTCAAGCAAGGCTGCAGTCGTGTTGGCGAGCTCAACCCTCAGTCGAGCCTGACTCGTGCTGGCGAGTCGAGTAAACAGGCGGGGTTGAGTTTGTGCTGGTGAACTCAACAATCAGGCGAGCTCGACTCATACTGGTGAGTCGAGTAAACAGGCAAGCTTGACTCGTGTGGGAGAGTCAAGCAAACAGGTAGGGTTGAGCTCGTGTTGGCGAGCTTAACGATCAGGTGAGCTCGACTCGTGCTGGTGAGTCGAGCAAACAACAAGCTTGACTCGTATTGGCGAGTCAAGCAAACAGCGGGGGGTCGAGCTCTACGGGCAAGCTCAAGGAACAAGAGCTGAGATTAAGCTCTATGGGAGAGCACAATAGACAGGAGGTGAGACTGAGTTTTGTGGGGGAGCTCAATGAAACTCTGCGATGTTGAACTCTGTGGGCGAGCTCAGTGATCAGTGGCAGTTGAGCTTCTGCAGGCGAGCTTAATAAAAAGGCGAGGTTGAGCTCTGCTAGCGAGCCCAATAAGAGGAGGGGTTGAGCTCTACGGGCGAGCTTAATGAACAGGCGGGATTTGAGCTCTACGGGCGAGCTCAATACTTGGGCGAGATTGGCTCGTGCCAACGGGCAGAGCACGTTTAGTGAGCTTGCTCATGCTTGTAGGGGAGCTTTGTTGGGCTCTCTCAATGCAGACGAGCCCAAGCTATTGGCAAGCGGGATTGGTCGGGCGAGCTTTGCTACTTAGGCAATTTTCATTGCCTACATATATCTAGACACATTCAGTTCGAAGAGGATTCTCCATATTACTATGCTTTTGATAACTTTAATTTCCTCCACACTACTGATCATTCTTCACCGCCAGCTGCACCACCCACTTTCTTACCTCTGTTCTCCTTTCGAGATCTTCATGACATCTTTCCATCTCCTTCTCCTTCTGTTGATTCTCCCTCACCCGAGCCTTCTCATACACCATTTGCTCCCCTAGCTCCCTCTCCCTCGAACACGATACCCACTACAGAACATACTGCTGACCTCCGCACACCTGTGTCAAGATCTCCCCCGCCTGAGGTTCCTCGTGCTCTTCGTCGAGGCAAATGACCATATGTCATGCCTAAACGGTATGACTTTGTTACTTCCTATTCACCTATATATTTCATAATTTTTTTGCTGTCATTCATACTACCGTTGAGCCAAAATCTTTTTAAGAGGCAGTTCAATTTTCAGAGTGGTGATATGCTATGGTTAAGAAAGTTTAGGCCTTTCAACAAACACTTACATGGGATGTTGTTCCTTGTCCTCCTGGCATCTCTCTAGTTGGCAGTTAATGAGTTTATAAGGTCAAGTATCGTCCTGATGGCACTATTGAATGTCAGAAGGCCTGTTTAGTGGCTCGAGCTTTCACTCAGCAACAGAGTATTGATTATGTGGAGACTCTTGCTCTTGTTGCTCAGATGTCCATCGTTCGTACTCTCATTGCAGTTGTCGTTGTTTATCGTTGGCCCGTATATCAGATGGATGTCAAGAACGCCTTTCTCCATGGCTCTTTATTTGAGACAGTGTACATGCAACCGCCTCCATGATACAATATTCCTCCAGGACATGCATGTCTCCTTCGTCGTGTTGTTTATGGTCTCAAGCAGGCACCCCATGCTTGGTTTGAATGTTTTCGCAATGTCATGCTCAATGCGGGCTTTATGGAAAGTCATCAAGATGCTTCTCTGTTTGTTTGCACTACATCGCATGGTAGAGTTTTATTACTCCTTTATGTAGATGATATAATCATTACAGGTGGTGATGCTGCTATTAATACAGTACGCAAAATCTAAATTGTAATAATAGTTCCACATGAAGGATCTTGGATCTCTTCGCTATTTTCTTGGTCTAGAAATCTCTTAGGGCCCACGGGGAGTACTACTGTCTCAACAGAAGTACCTCTCAGATATTCTAGCTCGTACTGAGCTAACTGACGATGCAACTGTTAATACTCCATTTCAATAGAATGTTAAACTTTTCTCTACTGATGGTGATCCTCTATCTGATCCTACCCAATACTGACATCTTGTCATCCCCCGGTTCCAAAACGTAATAGTTTGGAATGTAACTCGGCTGGCAATGTAACCATACAATCACACTCACGCCTCTGGATCATCCTGTATATCAATATAAAACCAAAACTACACCATAGAGCATGTAACCAAGATAATAAAAGAAATGTATAAATGAGGAAATCTCTAAAAGAACAGAGTCCGAATACGAGTTCGCAACTATCCACCATGGAAAAGAGTCAAGAAATTTTTTACATCATAGTTTAGAAAAGTCACATGTGACTCAAGAGAAAGCCTAAACCAAATAACTACCTAAAACAATTGAACTAGAGAACTGATAGAATGAACAGTGATCATTGCCGCTGAGTCTACTCCTCGAAATACTCTCGGTCCTGCGAAGAAAAAATAGTCCCCGAGTCTGGGGCAGCAAACCCTAAGGGAGTTAGAAAACTCCCAACAAGCATGCAAAATAAAAATATTGTACGCGTGTAAGTGTATGTGGCAGATATAAAGAAAAGATGAATTCTAAATTAACAGTGTTAAAAGAAAAATGCTAATCATGGAGATCAAGATAATGTCCATCACCGATCACACAAGCGTATTATTATTATTTTAGATGTTATTTGAATTAGAGAAGAATATTTTTATGTATATAAATCGGTTCCCCATAAACTGTCTCATGAACATGGCTTTAGGTCAAGTATTGGCCCTTTGGCCTTGTATATATATATAACTCGGGATATCAGTAATGCGCATGTGCCCGTTTATATACATGTTATTTCTCCATCCAATTCCCCTGTATAAAGCCCATATTTTCTGTTTAATCTAAGTGACTGTGCATGAAATGTTGTGCACTAACCATAGAGTTACCGTGTAACGGCTTCCGTAAAATTATGAAAGATGATCGTGACGCACAACATGTCTAATCAAGAGGGGTGCATCGTCTAGTCGATGCTATAATAGTAATAGCCAATGAAAAACCTCATATCGGGATATCGATATCAAGGGCATAGCCATGCTATGAAAGGCACGTTTATAAATCATATTTTGGACAGAAGTCATCTTCATGCATAGTCTAGACTATTTGGTGACAGTACTGATCAACACAAATTATAACCACACAAACTATTTCAAAGTATAACAAGATACACAAAATGAGCTAACAAGTTCACTAAAATAATATAAGTAAAAAAACTGGTAAGGGAACTAATATTTTGAATAAAAAAAAGATATGATCAATTTGAAAAAAAAAATTAGGGTAACAAATCTGAGTTTTAGGGAACCCAGAAATTATATGGGGAAAATGAATGGTCCAAGGATCGAACCACAAACCACTACACAGAACACAACCAACCTAACCACTTTGCCAAAGCTTTGTGGTGTACATGCTGCTATCCAATATTTAATAATCACACCAATGAGGAAATATCTACATACATGATCGTAACTAGCTGTATACTGAAGGGAACAAGAAACCAATTATAGAAACAATTTGGTCATAAAGTTTTATTATTTTACAACTCATGCCATTAAACTATTTACTAAAATAGCTACAACATAGATAAAATTATCACAAATAAATACTTCTATGCAAAAAGATTTAAAAATATATACAATAAATTAATGAAATTAATAACATATGTACAATGAACTAATCAAATTAATATCATATGTATAGTGAATTAATGTGTAGTGTACTAATCAAATTGATAACTTACAAAATATTAAAATTATGAAAAAGCTAACGAGTGGAAAAAAATGCTTGCTTGAAGGGAAAAAATAATAATAATGAAAATAATAATATTTGAGGAAAAGAATGCTTGCTGATTTGTCGAAGAAAAGACTGTGAAAATGGTGAAGGAATTGAGAAATAGAATTGAGAAAAATGTGAAAAATAAGCAAGACAGGCTCCACCACACTCTGGTATGGTGTCTGCCACACCCGGATGGCAGAATCTGCCTTGTTTGCCATGGGTGTAGTGTGTGTTATACCAGGATGTGGCAGACTCATTTTTAGAATCCTAATCTGTTTGAGATTGTGTTTTGTTATAAATAGAGACACGTTTTTCGGGTTTCTTTGGCTTTGATTGGGCTTTGATTAAGCATTGATTGGGGGATATTTAGAGCATTAAAAAGTGGTATTTTTTGAGCTATTGGTTAGGGTTTTATTTTGGAGAGAATTAGAGATTTGTTGGTGAGATTAGTTGGTTGTTTTGAGTGATTTGTAATCTCAGTTTGTACTCTCTTTCTCTATAGTAAAAACTCATCCCCTTCTTGCTCCGTAGACGTAGGCAAATTGCTGAAGCACGTAAAATTCGTTTTTTCCATGTTTGTGCTGTTATTTTGGATTGTTTTGGCTTTCTCTCTCGGCGTTTGTGTTTGTTCCGCCGCGCACAACAAAGACTATGAACCCCCAAATCCCAAAAAAAATCCAAATCTCGTCCCTCTCCTTCTCTTGTTCTCGGTTAGGTTTTCCTTCTTTCCTTTTTTTCGTTTTTTCCTCTTTTTTCTGTGGGTTTGAGGAAAGAAGAGGAGAGAAGATATATATAAGAGAAGGTTAAGATTTTTTTTAGAATCCCTAAAACTAAGGGATATCTGATAAGCTGAAAAAGGGTAGTTGGAACAACAACAAAAAATTCAAAGGATCCCACATTTGATCTTGGGAGTTATCAAATCGCGGGGGTTAATTGGTAATATTTTTGGAAAAATACTTCCACGATCACCCCAAATCTGCAGAAGGTGTTATTATGTGCTTAGGATGGGCCTTTGAGAAGTTTGTTTTGTTTTTTTTTTCAATTCCAAAACAAGTGGGCCTCATGTATGAAACATTTCCTATTTGACCAGCTTAAACTAATTTGCATCTAAAGACATTGAGTATTACACATCTTGTTGGTTAGTTGGTCTATTTATGCATCTTTCGACCAGATATCTCTCATGTTGTTGGCACTGTCAGTTAATTTGTTAATGGCCCACGTTCAGTACACTATGCTGCCTTATTACGGATTCTTCGGTATCTCTGGGGCACTAGCACTCGCTCTCTTATGTATCCTGCTACTTCCGATTTAAAATTTTATGCATATTCTGATGCTGATTGGGCTGGTGATCCAACTACTAGGAAGTCTATCACATGTTATTGTATATTTCTTGGTGATTTTCTTATTTATCGGCGGAGTAAGAAACAATATATTGTTATCCTTTCCAGCACCGAGACAGAGTATCATGCAATATCCATAATAGCTGAAGAGATTATTCATCTTCGTCATCTCCTCGGTGATTTCGGTAATTCGATTCCGACTCCTACTCCTATTTACTGTGATAATAAGAGTGCCATCCAGATTGTTAGTATTCCAGTATTTCATGAGAGGACCAAACACATTAAGATCGATGCTCATTTTATTCGTCAACAAGTTATCAAGGACAAGACAATTCAACTTCATCGTGTCTCATCTGTTGATGAGCTTGCAAATTTCTTCGCGAAGGCCTTACCTATTCGTTGATTCCAGTTTCTTGTACGCAAATTCACTTTGTTTGACCCAACATGAGTTTGAGGAGGGCAGTTGATATTAGGTTTAGCCTCACATTGGTTATGAGAGAACACCTCACCCTCCTCTACTTGTATATATATATATATAGGTGTACACATTCAATACTTTACCTAAGAGAAATTTACCCCAAGACTCTTTCTCTCTTTTAACACCTATTTAGCAATAATACAATAAAAATCTCAAATTACTTAAAGCATCCTCAATGGAAATTTCTCATTACACTAAGCCAATACATGCATCTTCTCTAGCATCCTGTGCCCTATAACTTACTCCTGCTCAAACATGAGGCTCCTCTAAAGAGTTATGTTAGCATCATCGCTGCTGTCGGCGGTCTCCTCTTTCCCCATTGAAGTAGCAATGATGACAGCGAGATCTATGAATGAGGATGAAAAAGGATTGGAATTTTGTAGTTGTTATTAGTAATGATGCTCCTGAGATTATATTCTGGATTAATATAATATAATATTATATATAAATAATCTAAACCCAGAAAAAAGATTGGAGCTTTGTGCTTCTTATTAGTAATGGTGCTCCTAAGATTACAATCTTGACTAATCTAATATAATTTATATAAATAATCATATAGGTATTTATAATTAACTAAGTTTTTTTATAGGTTTCATATAATATTTTAGTATTTTTATATAAATTAGTTATATTGCTCGGTCGTGTTCTATGAGCTTTTTACTCTGTCTCAATTATTTACATGTTTGGTATTTCCATTTTTGGTGTGATTTTCCATGTAATATAGGTATTTATGAGTAATCAGGTTATTTATAGGTTTTTACAAGTTTCGTAAAATTTTTTTGCTAATTCAGGTACATAGTTCATAACAATTATGAATAGTTATGTTATTACAGGTTTTGCATGATTTCCCATATCAAACATGTATTTTCATATGAGTTATGCACAATCTGGTTATTTACATGTTTGGACTTTTAAATTTCCATGTTATATATATGTGTTGTCATGTTGAATCAGGTTTTTTTTACAGGTTTTATGAGAACTTTTCTTTTAGTAAGATTGTCACCCATAATAGTAACAAATAAATTTGTCTTTAGTGAGAGGTAAGCTTACCATGATGATCATATACATTTTTTTCCTATAAATTTCAATATCAACCAAACTCAAGAAAAGTGAAAGATGTCTAATTAACAAAAGTTTCCCCTTTTTTTAGATACCAACCAAACAATGAGCAAGCGGTAAACTGATTTCTCACCATGTTTCATATGTGAACCAAACACCAACAATCTATTTCTTAAAAAACTTTAGAAAACTCAGAACTTGGGTTTCTGACATGGAATGATGTTTTCTAATAAAATGGGAAACAAACCAAACAACCCCTAAAGATGAATGAAGTTTATATTTTGGGTCTACAAGAAACATATAGAACTGTGTGGGCTTTAAATTAAATAGGGTGAAACTTTGGTCCTTAAGGCTCATTTGGTATGAGGTTAAAGAAATTAGGGTTAAACTTTAGCATAATAATTATTACTATAGAAATATTAACAGAGAAAACATTCTTATTTCGGTAAAAACTTTTAATAAGGATAAAACTTAACCTCAGATGAATATTTCCACTCTCAACTCAGAAACATTCAAAAAAATTTACAAAAACACCATCATAATTTATCACACACAAATAACACTAAAATTTCAAACTTTCTGCTGCCCTCTGAGATTTTTTAATTTGTAGAAAACGCTCTAAAGATTTTAAAAATTACAAAAAGACATGAAAATTCAAATTTTACAAAAAAAAGACTAAATTTTTCAAAACAAACACAGTAAACAGAAAATCTAATAATTACAAACAGCTCCCTAATTATTTTTGAATTTATAAAAACACCATAAAACTTTTAAAAGTTGTAAAAAATATCTTCAAAATTGTAAATCTTATAGAAAAATATTCAAATGTACAAATAGTAAATTAAATCTATGATCACAACTAGCCCCTTGAAAATTTTAGAAGTTATAAAAAACACTCTAAAACTTTCAAAAATAGCAAAACACCATAAATTTTTTTGACATTTACAAGAAATAACCTAAAAAGATAAAAATTACAGAGAGGTGTTTTCTTATAATTTCATTTTTGTGGTAGCTTTTAGCAATTTTAAAACTTTTAGGGTGCTTTTTGCAAAGCTAAAATTATTTAGGGGTTGCTTGTAATTCCTATGTTTTTAGCATAATGTTGTAGGCTTGAAATTCTCACAGTATTTTTGTAAATTTTAAATTAAGAATGTGTTTTTTACAACTTTAAAAGTTTTAGGGTGTTTTCTACAAATTCTAAAATTTTCAAGGCACTATTTGTAATCCAAGATTTAATTTATTGTTTGTAGGTTATAAATTTTCAAGGAGTTTCTATAAAGTTTTGCATTTTAGTGTGTTTTTGCAACTATTGAAAATTTACGGTGTCTTTTGCAAATCAAAAATTTACAGAGGGCTATTTGTAATTTTTAGCTTTTTCAGTGTAGTATTATTGGTTTGATGTTTTCATCCTCCTTTTGCCAACTTTTTGAGTTTTCTGAAGGTGTTTTTTGTAATTTTTAAAAGTTTTTAGGTTTTAATGCAAATTTTGAGAAGTTTTAAAAATTTCAGTGTTATTTGCATGTTCTAAATTTTTAGGTTGTTTTTACAATTTTCGAAAATGTTCAAGGTTGTTTTATAGTTTTGGAATTGTTAGTGATTGTTCGTAATTTTCTATTTTACAAGAGGTTATTTGCAGTTTTTATTTTTAGGCTTTTTGGCAAGTTTTGGAACTTTTTTGGGGTTATGTAGCACATGGTTATATGATTCAAGCCTGAACTTCTCGCCTTTTTATCCCCCCCCCCCCTCACTTCATTAAAACGTATCCTCATATGTGGTCAAAAACTTTCAACTTTGATAAAATTTTAGCATGATAACAAACATAGTTAAAGTTAAGAAAAAGTTTATCAGGATAAAGTTTTGCCTCATTTACCATTCTACCAAACAACTAAGGAAAAGACTTTTCTGGACTCTGATTTTCATACATTTCACAACTCAGGTGATGACTTTATCAGCACGATCAATCACCTTCAAAATATTTGCATCAAAATAGGTAGTTCTATCCGTCCCTTTGCTAATATGGTAATCGACATTTGGTTATTAAACTTTAAATACCAAGAGACTTCCTTAGCATTTATCTAATTGCAAATAGATCTATAGTTCTATTTGTTGCGAATAAACTCTTTAAAATATTACTTGTTGGGAATAGACACCCATTATAGTATTTGTAGTGAATTTTCTTGACTCTTTTAAAAGTGAATTTTTAAAAAACGATTATGTATCTATCTTCACCAATAGAACTAGGGGAATATTTGTTTCCTTAATTATTTTAAACTATTTTAAGAGTTAAAGAAATTCACCTAGGAGGTCTATTCGTAATAAGTAGAACTGTGCGGGGTCAATCTACAATAAATAGAACTATGTGGATCACTTTGAAATTAGGTGATACTACAGGGATCTGTTAGTTAAACCGTCAAACTTTTACATCCTTCTAGGCAACTAAAATTTTTGTCCTTGTGCGTCGAAGGATTTTTTTTTTTTTTTTTTCCGGGTGTCAGCTTTGCCCCTGTAGCACCGAAGGCTAAATCAGTATAGAACAATACAAGTGTTACTGCAACCACCAGACTTCAAATTGGGTTACGATGCAAATTTGAAATTCTTTTTGTTTTTTGCATTACCTTTGCTGTATCATAAATTACTAATTCAAAAAAGCACTTGAAGACAGTCACATTTCCAAAATGAATATTGTTGACTATATTACATTTTTAAGTACAAACAAATTTTCAAAACAGCCTCAAACAAGTTTTTAATTTTCAAAACCGATCCACTATTTTTTTAACCAAAATTGACACACTTTTTGCCACGTCAGCTTAATCTTATTTCCTAATTAGTTGGGGTTGCCAACCCCGACTATTTAGGGCATAAAAAATCGGGATTAAGACATCTAATTGGGGTTTAACAACCTCCTAAACGGCCGGGGTTGCCAACCCCGACTGTTTAGGAATGAGATTAAGCTGACGTGGCAAAAAATTGATCGATTTTGGTAAAAAAAAGTGGGTCGGTTTTGAAAAAAATATGGTTTGAGATTGTTTTGAAAATTTGTTCTTTTAAGTACTATTTCTATACTTTATCTGTACAAACAAAATGAATTCTCTTGTTTATCAATGATTTCAAAACAAAATAAAGTATATTTCATTCACCGAGAGTTAATAGAAGTACTCACTCTTCTGAAAAATTGTCAAATATTTTCAGATAGCTTACCTAATTTCCAAAATCAAAACTACACAAGTAACGAACTCTAATGACATTTTTGCAACCGTGGCGTTTTTGTCGTTTCTGTTTTTTTTTCAACAAAAACAAAGAAAGGCGTTTGGCAACCGGGGCGTTTTCTTGACTTGTCCCTTTACAAAAACTAAAAATTAAACACTTTTCTCGAAACACCAAAAATGTGTATTGAGATTATGTTTTTTCATCTAAGTCGCAGCCGCCCGCTCGCCCGTCGCTGCCGGCCCGCCGCCACCCCGCGGCCACCGCCTGCCCGTCGTCCGGCCGCCGCCGCCGCCCGCCTGTCGGCCGGCCACCTGACGCCTGTTGTCGCCATTGCCTCCGCCCGCCCGACAGCCGGCCGCCGGCCATCCTCCACCCGCTGCCGCCACCACCGCCACTGCCGTCGCCCGTCTGCCGTCGCCCGTCGACCACCTACCAGCCCACCGCCGCCCGCCCGTTAGCCGGCCATTGGCCACCCGCCGGCTCGCCGCCGCCCGCCGCCACCGCCCGCCGGCCACCCGCCACTCGCCGCTACCCACTGGTAGCCGGCGGTCGTCGTTCACCCGCCGGCTACCCGCCACTCGGCCGCGGTCACCGCCGCCCGCCCACTGCCGCTATATAAATGGTCAAACTAGTTTGACAAAAATGGTGTTTTCAAAACACATTTGAAAAAGAAACACCATGGCACTGTGTTAAAAAAAACACATTGATTACCAAACACAGTAGCCAGTAGCCACTATATTTGTAGCGTGTATAAAGGCTAAATTTTAGAAAACCCCTCTTAACTTTGGATGGTTATCAGATAACCCCCCTAACCTCTATAATATCATAAAAACCTTAACTTTAATACTTTATCATAAAACTCTCTGAAGAGCATTCACACTAATTTTTGCAGGATGGGTATAATTACGTAAGAGGGTATTTTTACTAGTGAAAATTATCATTATACCTTTCAGGAGGGCTTTCTGAAAAATCTTAAAAGTGAAAGGGGTTCTCCGATAACAACTAAACTTTCTTTTGATAACCCAATCCAAAATCAAAAGACCAAGGGAGGCATATTAAAACCTCCCAACTGTTTGGATCCATCCACAATGAATATAACAACTAAACTTAAGGGGGATTTTTCGATCTTTTTAAAGCTATTGGGGATCATCTGGCAATCATCCAAACTCAAAAGGGGTGTAAATGTGTAATCTGATATACAGCCGTGTATCGACCACCATTCTCATAGTTAACGGGTTCTGGCAGAGCATCACATCCCACCTCCACCTCCTCCTCGCTCAACTGAGGGGGGGAAAAAGAAAAAAAAAGGAAAAAAATAAAGAAAAAAAGAAAAAGAAAATCACTCCTCAGATCTAAATCTCCTCTGTACCAGATCCAAGATCCAAACCGTGAACTCCAAGCTCCATCAATGGAGTCATTGCCGTCCTCTTCCAGGACGCGATCTTTCTCCGATCACCACCTCGACTCTCCCTCCGCCTCCATCCAAAACCTCTCCTCCATCCTCAACAACCCCAGCTCCACTGCATCCTCCTCCTCCTACTGGTCCCTCTGGCCTTCCTCCGCCGCCGTCGACGCCTCGCCGCCGCCGCCTCTCACCTCTCTCCCTGACGTCCCCCGCTCCGACTTCACCCCCTACCTCTCCGTCGTCTCCGAACCCTACGCTCGGTTCGAGGACATCGTCAACCACTCCCTCAATGAAACCCTAACCCTAGATGTCTCCGGCGGCGGCGGCAACGCCCTCGTTGCCTGTCTACGAGAAGTCCCCTCGCTTTTCTTCAAAGAGGATTTTTCCCTAGAGGACGGGGCTACTTTCAAGTCGGCGTGCCCTTTCTCGCCATCGGAGGACGAGAATTTGGCGCTGCAGGAGAGACTGACGCAGTATCTTGACACGGTTGAGATGCATTTGGTGAGGGAGATCTCCTTGAGGTCCGACTCGTTCTTTGAGGCTCAGGGGCAGCTGCAGGGTTTGGATGGGGAGATTGTGGAGGCTTGTGTTAGGATTAGGGAGTTGAAGGAGGGGATTAGGGTGCTTACTGGAGATCTTGTCGGGTCGGCAAAGCAGGTGCAGGAGTTGAATGCGGCGAGGGAGAATTTGGTGGGGTTGCAGCAGAAGCTTACTCTTATTCTTTATGTTAGCCAGGCGATGTCGGCACTGAAGCTGGTGAGTGCTTGTGTTTCTGTTTGCATTGCATTGCTTCAAATGCTATCAAATTCATTCGAGCAATATTGATACGGTCAATCATTTATTCTGTAGAGTGTAGAGGTTTGTGATCGATTATTACTGATTAAAACCTGAACTATAAATGCTCATCGAAGTACATATCACATACTCAGCTAAAATGATTCATTTTATCCATAATGTCCCAAAAATTCCTTTGAACAAGTTAGAATCGCGATAGTTGATTAGCTCATTCTGTGGCGATTGGTTATCATTTATTTACCAACTCAAAAATGCGAACCCTTTTTTTCTCCCTTCAAGTATTAGAGATACTTGTATGGAGCTTTATAGGAATTTGGAATAGCAGCTGGCAATATCTTAAGCATATTTTCACAGAATGTATCTTTTATATCCTACGTCAACGTACTTTTTTTTTTGCTATTTTCATTTCCCTTCTTAGAAAAGGGAAGAGTTTAGTAATTAAACTTGAGAGTTTGAGTCTTGACAGCGTAGGGGGACTAGAAGATAGAAGATAAGTGAGCATTTTGCATGACTTATTGTAGAGACCATAATGCGTGTTAAACGAAATTTTAAATGATGTCCGATAAGCTAAAGGATGCGGATCTGCAAGAGTGTGATTCTAGTTGTAGTTGATTTACTTTTGTTGTCGTTTGGGATCATAATTGTTGGGAACATGGGATGCTATAGCCAACCACAACCTAGGTTCAATGGTCCTAAATTCACTTTGGATCCAGTTCACCAACTCTAGCTACCCGATTTAGAATTCAATCCAGTTAAGCTTTTAAAGAAGGTAACTATTTTTCATAAGAATAAACAATAAAATAGCATGAGAAATTAATCAAATAAGTACACACAAATGGAAAATGATTCTCAAGATTATTGTATCATTATTGATATCAACTAACATATTTCTTAAATTTGATTCTTGCAAAACCTCATATTTCTACATTGAAAACAAACCTAAAACACACCACATTCCTTGGCATACCGTCTATCCTTTTATAACCTATTCGTAATAAGTGGCGTACCATGCTTCCGATCCCGTCCCGTGAACAATGAACCGGGTTTTGTGCAACTATGTTCAGGATAATATGAACCATCCTTTGGTTTGGGCGTGAAAATAGGTGATGTTAAACTCGATTACCCTAGTGTTCAGGGTAAGAATAAGTTTTTCTTACTTTGGCCTTTACGTAAACTAGGAGACTATATTTCATTTTTATGTGAACTAAGATAACTCTTACATGGTGCATGACTGTGTAAGAACTGATAGATTCATTTTATGGTGTTTGGTCTGGTCAAAGCAACATTATATAGTTCATGCATTTCTTTTTAGGTAAAAGTTACTACCTTTTCAGGAATATTTAAGTTAAAGCATTTCACCAATTTTACCGTTCGCTCTATAACATTGTGGATATTCTTTTTATCTGATATCCCCTCTTTGTTACAATAGAGAAAGTTTAGTTTCTATGCTACTTATTAGGTTAAGAGTAGATTTAGAATTTAACTAGGATAAAGATAAAGTCCTTGCCTTGCATCTTGCTATGCCCATTTTTTGAGCGTATCTTTAATTAGTTTGCCGTCTGAATTAGGGGTTTTATATGACCAAAAGTTTGAGACGTAACCTTTTAAGGAAGTGATCATCTATGGTTCTAATGCTAACCTCTAATCTCTGGTCAATGAGGTCATCGCCTTCTCCTCCAGAACCTGTTCCTTCTCTGATCACTACTTTGATTCGTTCTCTGCCTCTATCTAAAATGTCTTCTCCATCCTCAGCAATCCTAGCTCCTCAACATCCTCCTCCTATTGGTCCCTCTGGCCTTTCTCTGCTTGTCGCTGCTTACGCCCCTCCCTGACATCACCTGCTCTGACTTCGCCCCTACAGTCATCTCATCTCCAAACCCCTATGCCCGATTCAAGGACATCCTCAACCACTCTCTCAACGAAACCTAACCCTACATCTCTCCTTGTTAGCAGAGGTGGCAATACCCTCATCACTTGCTTCCATGAAGTTCCTGTGCTTTTCTTTAAGGAGGATTTTGTGCTCGAGGATGTGCTAGTTCTCACCATTGAAGGACGAGAATTTGCCGCTGCAAGAGAGGTTGACGCAATATCTTGATACTGTGGAGATGCATTTGGTTAGAGAGATTTCGCTAAGGTTGGATTTGTTCTTTGAGGCTCAGGGGTGGTTGTAGGGTTTGGGTAGGGAGATTGTGGAGGCATATGTTAGGATTAGGGAGTTAAAGGAGGGGATCAGGGTGCTTACTGGGATCTTGCTGGGTCCACGAAGCATGTTAAGGAGTTGAATGCATCAATGGAGAATTTGGTGGGGTTGTGGTAGAAGGTTACTATAATTCTTTATGTTAGCCAAGCAATATTGACACTAAAGCTGATGACTGCTTGTGTTTCGTCCGCATTGCATTGCTTCAAATGCTATAAAATTTATTTGAACAATGAGAAGTTGCTATAGCTGATTAGTTTATTCGGTAGAGTGTAAAAGTTTGTTATTGATTAGTATTGATTACAACCTGAAGATACTTATTAAAGTACATATTACATATTCAACACTAAAACTAGTCAGTGTTTGTGTTGCTTAGATGAGTTAAAAACGATCTATTTTAACCATGCGTCCTTAAAATTCCTCCGAACAAGTTAGAATTGCTATTGTTGATCAACTTATTATGTTGAGATGGTTATCAGTTATTTACTGATACAAAATTGAATCTTTCTTTTCTCCTTCAAGTATCATAGATACTATGTGGAGCTTTATAGGAATTTTGACTACTAGATGACAATATCTTATGCATATTTTCACATACTGTATCTTTTATATTCAACATCAAAATGCTTTTGGCTTTTGTTTCAGTTCCTTTCTTAGAAATGTAAAGGGGTTAGTGATTTAGCTTGAGAGGTTGAGTCTTGAGCCTCTTGACAGCATAGAGGGAGTAGAAGATAGAAGATGGAGTGTTTTGCATGATTAGTTGTAGAGACCAAAATGCTGGTTAAAGGAAACTTTAAAGGATGACTGATAAGCAAAAGGATGTGGACAAGAATGTCATTCTATTTATGGTTCGGATAATGAGAACCGTCATTTGGTTTGGGGGCGGAAATATGAAATGTTAAACTCGGCTATCCAAGTGTTTAGGGTAAGAATAAGTTTTTCTTATCCTTTTACCTAAACTAGGAGAGTCTATTTCATTTTTATTTGAACGAAAGTGCATGGCTGTGTAAGAACTCTGAGATTCATTTAATTAAGTTTGATCTGGTCAAGGGAACATTAACATAGTTCATGTATTTCTTTTTAGGTAAAAGTTAGTATCTTTTCAGGAATACTTTAAAGTGTTACCATTTACCCTAGAGCATTGTGGATATTCTCTTTATCCGCTATCCCCTTTTTGTTACAAACTTACAATAGAGAAAGTGACAAAATACAGATTTAGATCTTGATATGGAAAAGATTTGATGAAGATTGGATCTGGTTTAGTACAATTAGGATTTGATAAATTAGTTAATAGTTTATTTGATTTTATCATTTCATTTGGTTAGGATCTTATCTGATGTTATCTCTTTTTTAGTTAGGAATTTATTTGATGTACTCTCTTTTCTTTAGTTATATTTTCCCTTATCTTCTTGTTTTTTTTATATAAATAAGATTATGCTTTTCATTTGAGAGGAGGAGAGAAAAATGTTTGAAACTCTGCATATGAATCACAACTAGTTTTAGACATATAAGTTGCCAACATGTAAAATATCCAGGTTGGGAGCCCACATTTGTATCTGTTTTCTTTATTAAATGAGAATGCAATTTTATTAGTTGTGATTTTTTTTATTTTTTTATCGAAATAAGTTTTGTCAAGAAATCTCCATCTTATCGTTCCTCATCAGAAAGTTCAGTTTCTGCACAACTTATTAGGGTAAGGGTAAATTTAGAACTTAACTAGGATAACGCTAAAGTCCTTGTTTTGCATGTTGCTGTACCTGTTTTGGGAATATCTTTGATTAGTTTGCTGTCTGAATTAGGGGGTGTTTAGGCAACCAAAAGCCTTATAGAGACACCACCTTTAAGGAATGATCATCTATGGTTCATGGATGCATTCGAAGATTAGAAGTACCACTACCAGATATGAGTTGGATACATGGAATTTGGGACACTGTTCAATTATTTATTGGCCACTAACGCCTCTTAAGAATTTTAGAGATATAAATGTTTTTGATGCGGTTGGATATGTGCATATGAAAAATTGGAATCACATAAATGCATCAACTTAATCCACTATAAAATAGTATTAGAAACCACATAAAAATGCGAGAACATATTTTTTATGCATCTGCATATTCATGCTTATCAAACATGTTGTGGTATCACAAGATTGAATTTGACTCGATATTTAACTTGTTTAACTTAAAGAGTGTCATATCTGCTCTCTCCCTCCCTATGTTAGGGTAGATTCTCAGTTGGACCAAGCAATGAAACCTAGATGCGATTGCATAATTATATTGTGTTAGTTTGTGGATGTTATTTAAAATAATGACTCTTTTTTGAGGATTTAGCAATGGCTTACATTTGAAACCCAGATGCGATCGTATAATTATATTGTGCTAGTTTTTGGACGTTATAACTTAAAATAATGACTGTTTTTATGAGGATTTAGCAATAACTTATATTTAATTGGTGGGGCATACAAGTTGTAGCATTGCCATATGTGCTCTAAATATCAGATGCAACATTCGTGTCCATACATGTGGACACTTCTCTTAGGGTTTTCATTACACATTAGCTAGTCAAACACTTATTGTTGAAGGAGAAAAGCTGGAGAAAAAGGAAAAAGAAAGGGAAAGAGGTTAGCGAAAGAAACAATATTAAACCTTCATTATTTGGTCACTACAAAAAGACAGTAAAACTAATAAGGTATCATTAATTGCTTCTTCTTTTTAAAATATGTTACATAGGTTGAAAAAAGGGTTTTTATGACCTAAAAGGCATGCAAAAAAAGCCTAGCATAATCTGTAAATCTTTGCTATTTTATAGTCATGCTACACTACAAGTGTTTCTTATTATGTTTTCATTTGCTTTTCAGTGTTACATGTTTATATTTGTTACTTTTGACATAATGAATCTGTGTTATACCAATTTCAATGATGGTTCTTAACTTATGGAACATTTAATTTGAAATGAAATTATTATCATTATTCATATATTCACACAAACATGTTGCATAATGAATTTATTTTGTCCTTGTAGCTTGTTGCAGCAGCAGATTGTGCTGGTGCTCTGGATGTTATTGATGACTTGCAACATTTGCTGGTAATTTCTTCTTTTATGATGGATGAAAGTATGCTTTAGTGTTTTCTTCAATAGCATTATTTCTCTAAGATGATTTAAGCTTCATGAATTTTTTTTGTATCATGGGGTATATGATAAGCCATTGAGCATTTTATATTTTCATTTGCTTTAGTCTTTTCCACCGCATTTTCTGAACTACTGATTTGTGGAAAGCTTCCCGGCACATTTGAATCAATAATCAACTCTCTTACGTAGATATGGGTGCGGTATGGGGTGCTCTATACTAGTACATGCACAATTATTTCTTCAAACCTGCATAATTAGAACTGCTTACACGATTAATTAGAACTGCTTACACGATTATATATTCGATATAATATACATGAGTATAATTATATTTACATGCAAATGTGCAGTTATATGTGATATGCTATGTTACCTAGGTACTTCTATCTTCAAGCTGTACCCGTACCCGACACATAGCATTACTTGTACTCAAACTCCTTGGACACTCCTTGCATATATGCATACATTTCTTCAGGCATGTACTCAAGTAAACAATACATGTTGTAATTTAGAACACTTTTCAAACGTTTACTGGATGTAAATCCTACACTTCACATCACTGTTTTAAAAAACCTCCGTCTAGTCTGCTTAGGCATACGTCTAGGCCTAGGCGGTACCTAGGCCGTCTAACTAGCGCCTAGCGCCTAGGCGGTATTTAGGCTGCCCACCTAGATTTTACGAGCGTTTAGGAGAGCATTGTCTGCTTACGTGGATTGCACCCTATAGGTCTTGATTGTGATTTTATGTGTCGTAGCCTACACGTCCTCCAAACTCCATTAACCTCTAAATATGAACACCTCCACTACCTCCTCCGACCTTCAGCAAAACCTTATCGACCAGTGCTTCAATGAAGAAAGAAATCCGTCTAGACACCAGTCCGGCATCTAGCTTTCTATAACATTGACATTCACATACAAAGAGCTATTGTAATTGGTAACCCAAGCAATTTAGTTAACAGTGTTGGTATTTTGGTATTTATGCATCTTTGATTGAGTATATATATATTTATCTTCAAGTATCACAATTAAAAAAATAAAAATAAAAAAACGCCCAAAAACCGCTTAGGCGTCCGCCTAAGCGACTAAGCGCTGGGCATCAAGTCCGACGCTTAGAAGCGCCCAGCGTTTAATGTAACATTGCTTCACATCCACTTCTTTAAACTCATTGAATTTCAAACCATGATTTTAATGGTCGTTTGGTTGGGTGTCTAGTTCAAAAAATGAGTGTTTTTACAATTTATAATCCGCATCATAAAAGAAACATAAAAATGTTTATAAGAATTTTAATTTTCATAACACGTGAATTAATAAAAAGTTGATCTCATGTAAACTATTAATTGCAATATATAACATATGTGTATGTAAATATTTATATAGTCGTGACCCTGTACCCTACACTTTGCAAATTTGCCGTACCTGTAGCCACACAATGTAGGTTATATGTGTTTTCATGGATGCCTATGTATTTGGGTATACGTACATATCCATATACATGTACATGTACATCTGTGTTTGTGTGTTATGCATAGACTATGCATCGTATGTGTAAGGTATGCATATATCTAAATAACCAACCAGCAATAACTGAAATATTTCTAAAAGCTAAATGCAATAAAATCAAATCTGCAGATACTTACATCTCTTCATAGCTTGCGTAAAACTTTATTACAACCAAGTCTGAATCACTAAATCACTGAGCACCATTTAGTTCCGTGAATTTGTCTCGTTGGAGATGTATTAGGATTGTTAAAGAAATATAAATATGAAAGAAAATGAAGAGCCAAAGAAGTCTTATGCAGGGGAATAAGACTGGGAAGTATTAGTTATCCATGGTGATAAACAATATTGTAGTAAAAGGAAAAAAATGTATGATAACATTATATTGGTCAAGTATGGTGAATTATAAAATTCGTAATTGTCATACCAATTTTCTATCTGAAGAAAGCTTTGATATCTCAAGTTCATTGACATTTTTTATTTGAAAGGCTTCTCATTTAATTTTTTCCCTGCCGAAGTTGGCAATATTTATGGAAAATCCTTCATGAAGTCAAGCTTCTCTCTGTATATGTTCATGTATCTATGTATATCTATATGTATGTGTCTATTATGATCATCATTCATATTGATATATGCCTTCCTTCGTAGGCTTGGCCGGACATAATACATAAAAAATACGACACCATGTAAAATAAGTCAGGACACCTTGGATCATTTCAGCTGTTAAATTGTACAGAGGAAAAATCAGGGGCACTACCCGATTTTCTATTTTAATTCAAGGTTGAGGAAACCAAGACGAGTCATCTAAGTTTATTGGGACAATAACCTTGTTTTATCTCACTCCTAAGACCTAATTACTAAAGCACATGATAAAAAGAAGTATGAGGGTTCAAATTTTTAATTTTTATCTTGCGTATGGGCATGTATGAATGAGGTAATAAAAGGTTATGACAAGTCATTAACTGAAGGTTGCAAAAATCAAGAAGAGGTATGAGGATTGAACACCAAACCTTCTAATTCCACTGGTAAAGATAGAGAACTTATGTTAGATTCACTGCCTGCAGTTGACAACAACCAATGCTTTAGAAAGCGCTAGGTGTTTCTAGCTGCCAAACCTAGTGCCTAGCGCTTAGGTGCCTAGGTGGACGCGTAAGCGGTACAAAGATGTTTTTAACATCAAGAGAGGAATGATCGTTTCCGGAGATTCAAATCATATCCTCACCATTTTTCATGAGATAGACTTGAACATAGAGTTTTCATCTCTGATAAATTTTAACCTCGCTAACTCTCTTTAACCATTATTATGCCTGAGGGAGCAATATATCTCTTTCTATTACCGTATAGTCCCGTATAAGGTGCTTGTTCTCCCCTAGTAGCTCCCAAGACTTAGACAGGCGGCATAGGAACCACTTAAACTTAAGCGGCCGTGTAGGCAGTTGTAGATTGCTACCACTTCAGAGGGTATTGATCTTATTATTATGATAATTGACAAATAATCAAAATATTGAATTTATGTCTCCATATCTATATTCTGCAACTAGATTCAACATGCATATATCATCCTAAGCCCTGTCCAACATGTTTGAGCCTATTAGTTCATGGTACATTCATGTTGCATGTGCAAGCTCTATAATAAGAAGTGATAATACTATTGTGGTGGTATATAGGAAGAGAGTTATGATAAAGACTCCCCTATCCCCCCCCCCCCCTCTCTACACCCCTCACCTCAGTTCTTAGCTCTATGTCCGTTTTCACATATGTATGTCTCTCCTTTTGCTTTCAAGCCAATATGTATGTTGGCAATCAGTGGCTGAATTGGTTGTCAATTTTGGAATTGATACAATTTAAAGATGGCCAGTATGTATGTTGGCCATCCTTGAGTATCATAACCATGAAATTTCTGATAACCTGAAACTGCAAGTAACTAAATAATGCATGTTAGTAACATGTCATTGCTTTACACAAATTTGTTTACTTCAGAGCTAGCTTTCATCACAGTGCACTCTTTATACCTTTTATTTTCATTGTAACAGGATTCTGATGAGCTTGCTGGTCTCCATTGTTTTCGTCACCTCCGCAATCAATTGGCAACATCATTAGATTCAATAAACAGGTGAAGTTCAAAAAAGAAAAAGGTTCAAATATTACCATTTTCACTTTTTTTGCTCTTGCTGTAACAGTCTTGTTTGTTATCTTGGCATGAATTCTATACCGGTAAAGTTGCACTCTTTATGCATCCGTCTTACTAAATATTGCCTCTGTTTTCCAGATATTGCTTCATCTATTATCCTGTTGATCCATTGTCCTGTGTCCATTCCCTGTACTTTACCAAATTTAGGGGTAAATTATAATAAACCGTCTTTTCTTATCATTCCTTAATTTCACCTTGACCAGCCATCTTCAAAGCTCGACCACCGTTGTTTTACCATGCTGCAAAGTAATGCTAAGTATTTGACTTTCAATATAGATCTTCTAGAAACATGAACCTAAATTACTCAAAAGAAACTTAATGCCCATGAGAGTAATTGACAGAAGAAGATGTAAGTTGCAGCAATTATGAAAATAGGAGAAATATTTGGGGGAAAAGAAGATTTTAGGATTTAATGAAGAGAAACTATAACGGGATGGGAACTTCATCTATTCTGATCTGATAGCGTGGATGCAAAATGGCAACATGGAGAAAACGAAACAAACAAAGAAAGAAAGAGAACACCTTTGAACTTGGAGAATTATAGTAAGTTTTCCATGTCAATGATCTAACCCTTTTTGGCGAGACTGTTAGCGAGTAACACTATAGACCCGGACCAACATAGGCTGTTATGGGCCACAAGAGTGGTATGAAGACCATCCTTATGGAATCTGACTCCCATGATTGACATTCCCTGATTCCTATCTCCTTAGTACTAAAGATTAATGAGGTCATATCATTCTGAGATTATTGAAGAAAAGGATAGTGAAGTGCCTGTTATATTAGTTTTACTTTTTTTTTAATGTATCTTTTCTTTGGAGTGCAACCTGAAGGTCAGCTTGAAAATGGACTGGATGCTTGCTTGTATTTGAGCAGGTGGAGATGTTTTTTTTTAATGTTTATCTCTTACTTATTTAATAAATTAAATATTTTGCTCCGTACTTATTGTTTGAACCTTGGTTTTTTTAAATGACCTTATTCCTGATCTCATGCCATCATTTTCTTAAAGATGATGTCTTACATCCGATAGGTTATTTGCATGTCTTTTGGATTTTTTTGCAAATTTTTTGAACTATTTATTTATTTTCTATAGTCAAGCTTGTCTCTGTTCAGTCACCTTTTTATTTCAGATGATTTACATGCAAATTAGGATAACCCTTGCAACCTTGTTCTCCAACTATTTTTTAAACTTAATATCAGTTATATGTCACAAGGACGTGAATTTTTTTCTTCTTTTCTACAAGCTAATATGCCTTGGCTTATGTATAAGATGTGTGTTTTAATTTATGATGTCTAACATGTATCTTGTTAAAATTCATTCTTGTAGCATTCTTTCGGCAGAATTTGTACGTGCTGCCATACATGACGCTAGGGCTGTGGATTCCATGATTGTCTCAAAAATAAAAGCAAGCTCTTCTAACAGCATCAATGGCTTAGAGGAAGTATGTTCTTTATTCTACAGCATCTTCGTTTTTGTTTTTTATGCTTTAACCATTTTTGCTCCGCTGGAAGGCCTGTAATTTTCATTTTAACTTAATGTTATGTCTTATACTTTGTTCCTTTTGGTCTGCAATTCGAAAGATATTGCACGTCTGAATGAGCTATTCTTTGAACATTATATTTTTCTTTGATTTTGACAACAGTAGAAAGGTAAATCCATACACATCTGCATGTGTCAACACTGTGGTGTGGCATTGACCTGTTAAGTGAATAAAAACAGGCAAAGAACCTGCTATTTAAATTGGTTATATACATTTTGATCAATTTTGGTCCGATGTTTCCTGAAAAGAAAGATAATCATTTACATCATCAACTCAGCCTTTTCCCAAATAGATCACAATCATCTATGGAGCTCAAGGCCATAAATCTTGAGCAATTCTCCTGTTGGCTGTCAATATGGCATGCCATCTTACTGAGTGACAAATTGTCGCTTAAGGAAACTATGGAGAAGAAGGGTTTGACATCATACAGCTGAGGCATATTCCAATTTATCCTGACACGTTAGCTCATACAAAGTTATATATAATGTGAGGAAAGATGTTTTAGTTTCTATATGGAATTATATTCAAGTCTGTGCTGTAGGTGAAGCCAGGAGCCAACAGACCACTTCTATCTTTTTTTTTCAAAGATGATTTCAACCTTAATACTAACTGATACTTTGCTCATACGAAGTTATATGTTCAGCTAATCCTTCTTATATTGCTCATAAATTCTCTAACAGCCACATAAGTGAGATGACAAAGACCAGGTAGATGATTGCATGTTTCTTATTTTAATTGCTCTGGTGGAGACTTAATACTGACAACCTTTGTCTATAAGAAACACTTGTGTCCACCGAGCATTCTTGCATTCTTTATTTGATATATGTATCTATCTGCCAGTTTATTAGTCAATAGAAATTGTTGATTTTTTTCACTGTTACAAATAGCGGTAAACAGCCCCGCAATAGCGGTACTAATAGCGTTAGCGGTCCCTTCCCGCTACGCTATTGCCCAATAGCGGTGACATATTGCGGAATATGCGCTTTCCGTTCGCAAAAGCGGCAAATAGTGTGCTATTATGGTAAATAATGGGCGATTGCATGCAAAATCCACTTTTTGACTGCTATTTAAAAGCGGTTTGAGGATTATTTTTTAAAATTAAACCCGACCCTTGACCATTGCATTCCACCGTCTCTTGTGATTTTCGGCATACTCCCGCCACCTCTCAGCCTTTGGCACCTACCTCAGTACTTCCTCTCACCTCCTTCTATGTGAGCTCCTCTTAAGGTAGTCCTCTCACCGCTCAGCTCTTCTTCTCGAAGATAACGACTCTTTGACTCCTCCAGTCATCTTCGGTATTACGTAATGGTTACATATCTATTTCATGTTTAGGATCTCTTTAAATCATCAAATATATACTTTTAGATTTTTTAGATTTTTTTAATCTTTCTTTTTTAGTATTTATACATATGTAAATTAGACCGCTATTTGATTTTACACTTTTTACCGCTATTTTGCCGCAATAGTCCCAAATAGCCTTAGCGATGCCTCATCGCTATGCTAACGCTATCCGTTATTGATAACCTTGATTTTTTTTAACCCAAATCCCCCATGGTTTCTTGTAAACAGAAGTAACATTATAGACAATTCTATTCTTTATTCATTGCAGAAACGTAATAGAACCTATGAAATTATGTGAATATGGTATGCTTATTTTGTTTCTTTTATGTTGTGTTTGGCTAGTGGAAACTTAATGGATATCTAGTAGTAACTAGTTGCATTTCATCTCATCCTCCTGTGCTTGGCAAGAAAAACTTGGAGGATCTGAGTTCCCAGTGGATCCTAAACCGGTGATCCCATATGTTACATGCACAGGGCATGTGATTTATTTGACTTTTAAAAAGCAATGTCGGAACGGCCTTTTCTAAGAGTAAAAACCCGTATCATGTTTATTATTGAGTCACTAATGGTGCGTAGACCTTCTGCACCCACATCATGTTTATTATTGAGTCTCTAATGGTGTGTAGAGCTTCTGCTTCTTTTTATTTGTCATATTATTATTAGTGTTTGATGGTCATGAGGTGACAGCTCATTTGCTAAATGAGCTAGCAAGAGATAAAGGATGGTGACATCCACCCATCTGATGTGACTAGTAGTGTGGTTCTGACCACATGCTTATCTCTTGGTAGTTCATTTAGCAAAATGGGCCGCCACTTCATATCCATTATTTCTTGTTATTATTACTGATTGGTCTTTTTTTTGAATGACTGATTGAATAATTGAATTTTCCTTTGGTTTTCATAAATGGTTAAACAACTAGTGAAACTAAACAATCCAAGCTTCTTAGGATTTCGTACTGACCTTCCTAAACTTGTAGCGTCATAGTTATCAACATCATATGCAATATGCTGGTTTGTTTATCATCACTGTAATAGTTCATCATGATGTTTTCTTATACTCATTATAGATTTCTGAGTTTTGTAGTTAAGTTAAAATAGTTTTTATAAGCTATGGTTATTGCTGGCAAATGGTGCTGATCCCTTCATTATCGTAGGGTTCAAGACTCATAGCAGATGTGTCATCCTTACGTCTGAGTGAAAAAGAGTCCTGCAGCCAACTTAATTTCATTTTTGCTTTTTTTGTTATTTAAATCAGGTATAAAATCTTAAACTCCCAGTTATGTTTGCGAAGGGAAATGATTTTATAAGCTGGTCATGCGCGTTCAATCAATGGATGGAAAATGTGTCCCGTTATTGAATATGGGATCTTTTTCTTTCTTTTAGCTTCAAAGAGGGGGCTCTCTCTTTGTTGTTGTTTTCCCCAAGTTATGCTCACCTATGTGCATATACAGTTTCTTGCTTGAACAGCCTTCTTGTATCTTTTTCATAATTTTATTTACCCCTCATACTTGAAAATTGTCTTGCTTTTAAAGTGATTTAAATCCCAGCACTTTGTCGTTCATGGTTATGTTGTTGCATGGTCTCTGCTTATTATCTAAGTCATTTCCAAGTAGCGGTTGTACAATGTCACTCTGTCACGTATTATATTAATGAGTGCAGTTTGCTTTTATGCAGGCAGAGTTGAATGATGATGAAAGCTCTATTTTACAAGACCACCTGCTTCCACTCATTGTTGGCTTGCTGAGAACAGTCAGTCCTACTTTAGCTGCATTAATTTTATTTTATTTTTATGTGGTTATAAGCTATCAAATTAATAGTTTGTATTGTCTTATTGAAACATTTGTTTTTTTCTTTTTTGTTCATGCCGTTGTGTTATTATTTCTTTATTCTTTCCGATGAGAAAATGGACCTAATCATGGATATGTTGGTGAATAGAGGTCCCATCCAAAAACTGAACTAATTACCCCCGCATTTTTAATCGGTTTTTCTGTAAGCCACTTAAAGTTTACTGGCAAGCTACCTTTTAAATACCTGAGGTTCATTGATCTCATACTTTTGCAATATAGAGGTTTGGATTCATGAATCTTCTCATAGTTCCTATAGGTTTTTCCCCCATATAAAGTATGAAGCAATTAGCGGTGTAAATTAGGTTGTTCCATGGGTTGAAGTATGATCGATACAACTATGTATTCACCATAATGTATCATATTTTAAGCATGCGAGATAAAACAAAGACATCAGCAATTGCAACCTTGTTATTAAACTGACTATTCCATGTGCCAATCATTCCAATCTGAAACTGGAAAAATTGTCGAAATTTCTTATACAGATACCATAATATGCGAACTAGAACCAAATTGATATCCAAATAACCAAAATCAAACTTCCATGTTTTGAAGTACGGTCAAGACTAGTACGTATTCACTATAATGTTTCATAATTTAAGTAGGCCGATTTGATCCATTTGGCACCAACTAATCTGCCCGTAATTCCTAACAACAATTAATACATATCGAAATAATGATTGTTACTCAAACAGGACGAGATCTGAGAGTTGAAATACCAAACGTATTTGACAGTGATATATTGGGGGAAAATACAACAAGACTAGCAACCTAGTTATTCAACCGAATGTTCCATGTGCCAATAATTCCAATCTGAAACTGCAAAAATTGTCAGGATTTCTAATACCGATAGCGTGATATGCGAACTAGAACCAAAATGATATCTAGATTTCAGATTCAAATCTTTTTTCCTAGTTTCTGTTCCATTTTGGTTCAACATATCATGCGTATGTTGTGAACAGTATATGCCTAATGGGGTTTCCTTGATGGGATTTTATAGTCGAAGATATATTAAATGAAGAAGGTCAGTTGTCTATGAGATCTATCCATGCCAGATAGTTGACATTTGTGTCACTCATTTCTGAACTGTGCATATTGTGAATTTTGCTTTGTTCTCATTTATGATAATAGTGGTATTTCCATTTGATTGATATCTTTATATTTCTTTTTCCAAGCTACAAGCTTATAGGATTGTAACCATTTCTGTATGACTGTTGTAACTTACATAAGCTTGTGTTTTAACCAAAACGTGTCTAGATTCTAGAATGCAAACTAACCCCGACTCTTTTTTGCACTCTGTTAAAAATAAAAGTGATGTCGAGTGAGTTTTACACCTTGACTCTTGCAAAGTTTGTTTGGACTTTACTTTGCGAAATATGCTGGTGGACTTTACTGGTATGTGATCATGATGATTTTTTGTTATACTGAATTTGCAATTTCTTTCTTACGTTGACTGTTGCATGTGCCATGAAGATTATTTCGGGTGTGTCTTGTGTGAGGGTTTCTATCTCCGAAGTGTTTTCTTATCATTTAACTATAATTGTTCAGGTTAAACTTCCTGCCGTCCTGAGGATTTACCGTGATACACTTATTACTGAAATGAAAGCTGCAATCAAAAGTACAGTTGCCGAGTTGCTGCCTGTTTTACTAGCTCGGCCAATAGAATCTGATGTCCTGAGTGGAGAAAGGACTGTAGATTCAGATGGTATGATCATTTCTTATTGTGCTTACTTACATAGTTGGAAATTTCAGTTCATGCCTAATTTTTGATTAGTTTATATGATGCATAATGTCTTAGGTAGTGGTTTATCTCTAGCAAGCAAGTTGAGGAACCTTTCATCCGAAAGCTTTGTGCAGCTTTTGATTGCCATCTTTAAAGTTGTACAGGTAAACAAGCCGTTAATTCTGTTTTTTCCCCTTACCAACTGTATCAATGATTCTTCTAAAATTCAATCGTCATGAACAATTCATTGATCCTCTCCACATCTTTCAAAGAGTGTAATCTGTGGCTGACTGGTTGACATTTATGCCAACCTTTTATTGCATCCTTATATATGCTGTTAAAATCGAAGGTATGCTATTTCGTTCTGAATAGTACCGTTAGCTGATTATATCGTATGATACACGGTCCATATTAAATGATTTGATACAAGCAGAAAAGGTATGAGACCTATTGTATTATCATATTATCATAAATTCACAAGATTTAGAATTCGCGTGATCCCCCATCCCCCCCCCCCCT
>BQKN01001079.1:25575-51792 GCA_022839385.1 Asparagus kiusianus | reverse complement strand
CCCCCCCCGGGGCACCGTGTACATGATACAATACAACACATATCACATGCTATGGACAAAGATAATATTTTCCCTTGATTTGGATTTTGGATTCTTCTTGGGGATCTTGGGTCCAATATTTGCTTCAGTTATGTTGATATAAGTGAGGAACCTAGTTGATCTAGGATTTCCTGTAAATTAGTATCCCGAAGTCCTTCAATCTCATATATTTTTGTTCCTTTGTTTCTGATTCTCTTGCCTCCATCCACCAGTTTCAATATCGTGTGATTCGTCCCTTTTACTGTATTATATGATACATGATTCAACGCAAAGATCACATATCATGTACCAAGCTATAATTTATATTGTAATATCATATATTCACAATGATGAGATTTGTATGATTTGCCCCCTTTTATTATATTATATGATACATGATACAATACAACACATGTCGCATACTATTCGAAGCTAATTTTGGCCTTTGAGTTGAATTTTCTGTTCTTTTTGGGGTTATTGTTGCTTCAGTTATGTGAATATAATAGAAACCCAATAGATCTAAAATTTTCCATCAGTTAGTAAATAGTAGCAAGAATCCATCAATTAATATAATTTTGTACCTTTGTTTCTAATTCTCTTGGCTCCATCCACCAGTTCCGACATTGTGTGATTCGTCCCTCGCACCGTTTTATATGATAGATGATACAACACAAATATCTCATATCACGAACGAAGCTAATTTTGGCCTTTGAGTTGGACGTGTTCTTATTTGGGGATCTTGGGTCCACTATTTGCTTCAGCTATGTGGATGTAAGTGAGAAACCTAATTGATTTAGGATTTTCCATAAATGAGTAGCCCACAATCCGTCAATCTCATATAGTTTGTTCCTTTTGTCTCCAATTTTCTTAGCTCATCTTCTGCAAGCTTCAAAGGCCTCTGACTTGCCCCTTCTGACCTCTTTTGATCTTGACCAACATCTGAGTAGTTTAAAATGAGGACAAATTCAATTTTTTATGATCATGAAGCGTTCTTGAGAATGCGATACGGATGGATTTATTAGAGATAATTAATTGGTGTTAAGCTAGGTTGAACTTGATTATATGGTGCTAGGTTCATGTATGATTTTGAGTATTGTGTACATGCAATAAATAAAGATATGTGAATATGCAAGCTCTCAAAAATCATGGATATGACAATCAAATAATATGATGTAGTGTTAAAAAAAATTCTATCATAAACTGATCATGATATCCATCATATATTTATGAGTAAATTTCACAACTTAATACATAACTAATCTGCAAATTACGGTACTGGAACACATCACCTTGGTTTTCGGAACAAAAAGTGTCTATATAGAATATAATATATTATGTCCCAACAACGCAATACATTGGGGGGTAGGCTAGAGAGGCCACTGTTTGGAGCAAAATATTTAATGTAGAGAATGTGATAAATTTTATTGGACATTTGAGGAGTTAATATATGGTTATAAACTTGTCATATACATATGTAATTATAAAAACTTGTCAATATGTGTTCTCCTTGTTAAAACAGTTTACCACCTTCCTTTTCTCATTGAACTATAATGTTCTATTGGAGATAACCTAGCCTCCTCCCAAAGAGACTATCTTGTCTTTTGTCTCTTATCCTTATTCTCTTTTAAAAAGAATCTTTGCAAGAGGCATCCAATGTTTTGTTGAAGATTTAGGATGTTATCATCATGTTAAATTGCTAGTATTCCACAATTCAGAACATGTTTCAAATTGTGGATTGTGAACGGGTCCAATATTTTCTCGTAAAAAAAGTTGTCCTCAATCTTATATCCGATCTGCTTTCAAGCACAGACAAGATGAATGCATCCCATGTATATAAACCATTTTATTCTCCTTTCATGTTACATAAATCCCATAAAAATATTGCGAGCATAAATATCAAGTATTAATTCAATTCGGATACAACTCATTGGTAGAAGAGTCAAGGCATCAGAGATATGTCACTTTGATTAATTGCCTTCTGGTCATCGCACTTCAGCTTCCGTTGTCAATTGTTTATATATAATAGTGATGGAAATCTCAACCCAATATGATTTAGTTATTAACTCTTGATTTATTTGTACTTTTCGGAGAAAGAATTTTATTCACTTATGAAGTTAGTTGGTCAGATATTACTGAGTAAAATGCTTTAGTAAAACTAATTGAATAAGAATTGTTTCATATGATTGATGTTCAATTTAATGAATTTCCTTTTCCATTAGTAACACTAGGTCCATGGGGAGTTGCAACATGGTGCAAGGGAGACCTCTAAAAATTCTCTTAAGTCGATAAAACATTTAAAAATAAAGGGCTAAATTTTACGTAGCAACTTAATATTTGTTATTATGGATGATATTGTCAAAAGTGCCACCCTCTTTTCAATTAGTAACACTAGGTCCATGCGGAGTTGCAACATGGTGCAAGGGAGACCTCTAAAAATTCTCTAAATTCAATAAAACATTTTAAAATAAAGGGCTAAATTTTATGTAGCAACATATATATATATATATATATATATATGGGAAAAGTGAATCTAAGGTGACACCCTAGGCTCCCACCTAAGGACGCGGCGTAGAATCACATCATTCCCTAATTTTTTTGTGATCCGCTCCGTTGAACTTGATTTACACGTTCTTAAACCTAAACACACCAATTTTGGGGTGAACCCGTCGTGTTTTGACCCTTCATCCACTCGCCGTAATTTTAACGGTTTCGAATGAATATAACTTTTTGGACGGCTCAACGAATGGTCAAAACACGACGGTTTCACCCCAAAATTGGTGTGTTTGAGTTTAATAACGTATAGATCAAGTTCAACGGAGCGGATCGTAAAAAAAAAAAGGGAATGATGTGATTTTAGGCCACATCCTTAGGTGGGAGCCTAAGGTGTCACATTAGATTCACTTTTCCCCATATATATATATATATATATATATATATATATATAAGCTGGTGTTGGCAAAAGTGCCACACTTTTTTCTTTTGATGAAAAAGACTAAAAGAGATTCTATTTATGCCAGCATAACTGAGGTGCTGCCATTTCATATGGATCCGGGTGTGCAGAAATCAAGTTTTATGTGCCTTTGATACTTGATGGGTGGTAAACATGGGGGGAAATGAAATTTAAATGGTGACACCCAATTTTCTATTTGAAACAGTAGACCAAGGGGAATGAGGTTGATAGCAAACGGTTTCATGAAGCCTATGGTTCCTAACTGATTTTCTGAATCCCTTTATATTCAACACCATCGACCTTGGGCAAGGCCAAGCATATGGTGAAATTGAAGGGAATCAAAAAGATATGTGGATGGTTCACCATTCGCATCTATACATAATAAATGTAGACATTTGACTTGTATGCTTTGTGAAGGATCCTCCCACATTTTAATTACTGTGCCAAAATAGCGATGAATTGTTCATGTGTAGCTCATAGGATACTACCATTTTTATTATTGTTCATGCCTCAAAAAACATATAAACAAAGTTGCCGTTGCGACTGCTTGTTAAAGAACTTGTTTCTATGCTCTCAAGCCAAGAACCTTATCAAACTGTTCCTTTTTCGGAACTCTGAATGGATGGAAGAAACATGTTTCTGGACATCTGATTTTTCATCTTTAGACATTCTATATATTTTTGGATTGAGATGTGAAGAAGCAATTGCAACTTAACCATCTCACTGTTGAGTCTAAGGGTAGGACTTGAATTGAAATCCTTCTCAGTCTGAAAATATATCCTTACATATGCTTATGTATATTAAAGTATCAGTAATTCACATCTTTGCCTACATAATATGCTGTAATATAATTTATCATGTTTTAGTGAATACAGGCACATTTACTGCGAGCTGCAGAAGTTAAAAGAGTCATTGAATGGATTATGGGAAACGTTGATGGCTGTTATGCTGCTGATACTGTTGCTGTTGGAGGACAAGGTTCAACAACAGCTGCAGTGGCTGAAGAGAGTGAAAGTCAAGTTATTTCACATGGCCCATATTCTCTTCCAAGAAGCGCTTCCAAAGTTTCATTGTTTCAAGGAAGGATAAATGAGTCTTCCAGTCCTAGCACATCAAAGAATTTCCTGTGAGCCCTTATCACTTATTTTATTGCCTTATCTCCCTTCCAAAAATCATTTGGTTCTCATATTTGTTAATCTTCACATGCATTTTGACAAGCGATAGAAATTGTGGACATTGTTCTTTTGACATGGTATACTCTTTTGTTAACAGAATAACCTTTATGATGTGATTGTTGTTCGCTTTACCACTGTTTCAAAGAGCCTCCGCCTAGGCGTATGCCTAGGCGGTACTTAGACTGCCTAACTAGTGCCTAGCGTCTAGGCGATACCTAGGCTGCCCACCTAGTTCTTGGGAGTGTTTAGGGGAACATTGTTTGCTTACGTGGACTACACACTTTAGGCCTTGAATGTTATTTTCTATGTTGCAGGTCCACGTTCTCCAATCTCCTTCAAACTTCCTTAACCTTCAAATATGAACACCTCCACTACCTCCTCCGATCTTCAGCAAAAACTCCGTGACCACCACTTAAATGAAGAAAGAAATCCGCCTAGACACCAGTCCTGCACCTAAGCTTTCTATAACATTGACATTTACTATTAATCATTGTAATTTAAAAATGGAAAAAGAAAATCTCCTAGGCTCTAGGCGTCTGGTCCAACACCTAGGCCTCCTAACGCTTGCTATAACCTTGTTAGTTGTTATTTTGGCTATTTTATATTTAAGTATGTATGGTTTTTATTGTGGGTGGATCTAAGATTGCTATCTATTTTTTTGACAAATTTATATGAATTTAATACATATTTTTATCAATTATTATAATTAAATCATTTTAAAAATAGCCAAACACCTAGGCGTCTACGCGCTGGCCTAAACGCCTAGTCCACCTAGCGCCTTTTGTAACGTTGCGCTTTACTATGCTAACATGTATATACCTTGAAATTCTTTTGACTACACTGATGATCCTGGCCTAAGCTTGTCTGTTTTAACTTAAAGTTGCTGTAAAATCGTAAAAAACGTTTATTGTTTATTTTACAACTTATGTGCATACTTAAATTCTTACATCCTAATAATTTCGGCTTATAAATTTTTAATAGATTAGCAGTTTCTTTTTCCCTTGAACCAAATTCTTCTAAAGCAGTACCTTGCTTTCTCGTTGAAGATGTCTAATGCCATGTCGCCTGACATTAGTTTTGCTGCCATAATTTTCACTTTTCATCTGGTAGAAATCTAGCTCTTTGAGCTTTATTTTTCTATTTGCAGAACTTCCTTCATATCTATGCTTTTATTCAAGAAATATCTATAAAGAAATATGCATTATCTTTAATCAATACTTAGTTATATTTCTGGGCGCGCCAGTTCTCAAGTATTCTACTGGCTAATGTCATTACAGTGCTGATGTATTACGGGAAAACACAGAAGCTGTGTTTTCTGCATGTGATGCTGCTCATGGAAGATGGGCTAAGCTCCTAGGTGTTCGTGCTTTGCTTCATCCAAAATTAAGGCTCCAAGAGTTTCTAAGTATCTATAACATAACTCAAGATTTTATTGCGACTACGGAGAAGGTCAGTCTATTATTCCTTGTGCTTCTTTTTTAATATGAACCTAGATGCCTGACAAAGTTCTCTTAAACAGATTGGTGGGAGGCTGGGCTATAGCATCCGAGGGACATTACAGTCGCAATCTAAGGCGTTCGTTGATTTTCAGCATGAATCTCGAGTCAGTCAGATGTGTGCTAGTGCATCTTTTTCCCCCCTTTTTATTATTATACTTATGTATTTCTATGAAAAAGCCGTCATCATCTAAATATTTTCTGGGTTTGGCTGGGAAAATGCCAAATATAAGAAAGTCCCACATAAGACATTTAATATTTCATTGTCATTTCCAATTTGCTATCGAAGCTTTATAAGTAAGTGCCAAATTACTGGCCTTTTAAAATATGAGCAAGAGAGTGCATGCTGTGAAACCTTGATGGCTACTTAGCAAATACACAGACCTAGTATTTCACACAAGGTTAAGCAGGCTATTGCAGCACTGATCAGAAATTCTAAATTTCCTCTAGACTTGGAGGAACCTACACAAATATGTAAGATGATAAGTTTCATAGTAGGGGAAGATATTCACTTTTAAGTCCTAAAATAAGCTAAAAAAGCCAATTTGAATCAATTTCAAGGATTCTATATATTTTAAATGAAGTTTTAACGTTCTGCATGTTTTGATTCTTCCTATGATATCCTGCTTTGTTACTGGTATTCTTACCACTGTATCAATTTTCTTCGTAGATGGCAAAAATTAAAGCTGTTCTTGATCAAGAAACTTGGGTTTCAGTTGATGTCCCAGACGAATTTCAGGCCATTCTCTCTTCACTCTCCAGTGGAGTGCCAACAGATAGTGGTGAGTTTGTCACGGGCAGTCTGATTTCACAGATTATTGTTCCTGATGTTTTTGTTGGACAGTCTGTAAGTATGAGTGAAATGGCGTCTAAAACTGTAGGTCATGCGAAAGAAGTATCTTTTATGCCAGAGGCTGGATCAAATCAAGAAAACGAAGTTGGTCCAGCTGTCCATAATGCCGATGGAAATTTGAATGAGCATGCACGATCTACTTCTAAAACTATTGTGTATGGAGGTGTTGGTTATCACATGGTAAACTGGTTAGTTGCCTCTGCGAAGGGGGGAAAACTTTTAACTGCTTCTGTGCTTATCCCACATATTCTAAACTTTGAGGCCATTTAGGCTTAGTAGAAAGTAACAAAATTTCCAATCTATATGGTGTATTTTAATTCTTTTTCCATGAAACCCCATTTCTGTCTTCTTGTTTGTTTAAGTTTATGCTCTATTTTTCTGTTCCTCTATATGATTCTACTCTGGATCACTTTTTCTGCCAAAATTCATACCACCAATGCTACTAATTTTTTTATGTTCAAAGCACTGATTTTGCAGCTGACATGTATTTGAAATATTATATTTGCAGTGGATTAATATTGCTGAAAATGTTAGCTGAATACATTGACATTAGCAAGTGTTTGCCAGCATTGTCATCTGAAGTAGTCCACCGTGTCGCAGAAATCCTGAAGCTTTTCAACACACGAACTTGTCAGCTTGTTCTTGGCGCTGGTGCCATGCAGGTACTGCACTCAATTTGAAGCATCATTAATTGGTCTGAAAGTTAAATATATGAAGTCATATCTTGAATTTCCATTGACTTTTATTTAGTGTGACTAGAGCACATGGAACTTTTTAGAACAAGTTTGCCTGGATCAGTGTACATTAGATTTTTTTTTATATGTAAATTCTTTGTACCATAGGCATAGAGTTTGTGATCTATCTTTTATTCACTATGCATTAGGCTACCTTCTATTCCCCACAACTAACTAATATATAAGAATCTGATTAATTGCTTGGACTGTATTCTAGTTAGACTGTGAGTGAACGTCATGCAATAATATGCAATAGTCTTTGTTGAGAGATTTGAGAATTGGTATCCAGGTTCCCTACTGGAAGGACTTTGGTTCATTTGATCTCCCATATCACCTTACAAAAACCTGCAAATTGAGAATTCACTTTATCTCACAGTTCTTTCTACTTGATTCCTTTTCTCTATATCTAATAGTTAAGTCAATTATCTAGCAAATGGGATGTATCTGTATGCAGAGAAACTTACTTATCTTGAAGCATCTAGAAATTAGAAAGTTCAAAAACTTATAATGTTTGTTACCACGTAATGTAACTTACTGCCTTCTCCATTAGCTCATATCATTATTTTCAGCTTCTTTCACCTAATTAGATGCAAATGTTGTATGTAACTGAACAAGGAAATAAGAAATAAGATTAATTCATAATGCTACTTACAAATATATAATATGGAGTTTTTTATGTTCGTGCGAATTTGTAATTTCAGGTATCAGGCTTGAAGTCCATAACTTCAAAGCACTTAGCTTTGGCGAGTCAAATTATCAGTTTTATATATGCTATCATACCAGGTAAACTTTGTTCTTCCTATTATAGTACTGAAGACATAGTCCTGTGTGTGGCCATCTGTTATGTGGTTTTTTCAACTTCATTGTTTATTCTGTTATATTGCTCTGAACATAGTTGTCTTTGGGTTTGGCCCACCTTTTTATTTTGTTGATTCACTTACTGTGTTTATTGTATTTTCAATTTCCATGCTTATTATGTGCTTTTGTTTTAGTTGCTAGAATACTTTCTGGAAATATTCCATCCGAGAGGTATTTTTTCCAATGTGAAGGATTGAAGGGTTAAATAGCATATATCGAGATTTAAAGGATAAATTTTCAAATAGGGATAATTTGTGGCGTATATATGCGAAAAAACAAAAAAAGGGGAAAAAGCAACCTATTTAATTTATGAATTCATTGCAATGAAATCTAGTCATGAATTCGTTGCAATGAAATCTAGTCCATTACATAATGGAAACTGCAGTACTGATTTCCTTATTGCAGAATGTTGATACTTTTTTCATACAGATCTACTCATGAATAGAATAACAGTTGTATCTGTTTCTTTATGTTACTGCTCCATAAAACTGCAAACTGTTATTAGAAATCTCTCCCTAGTCTGCATGCTTGGTTGTTGTTGTGACAAATCTCTACGTACTCCTGACACTATTTATCTGTGAAATAAAATTTAGAAATTCGGGGAGTTCTTTTTCTGAAGATACCTGAGGCTCGGAAAGTATTATTGCTGTCTGAGATGGAAAGAGTCGCTCAGGTATTTACATCTTTGACATTCATTTTATAAAATATTGTTAAAAATTTCCTTTATTGCATCCACCTCATCATTACATATTACACAGTATTGTTCTTTCTTAACTTTGTAGTTTGACATATGTTCCTAACTTCCTTTTCATATATAATGAATGGTTGCATAGGACAACATGTTGCATCACGATTTACAACAGTGGTCATGTTTCAAGTCCACAAAAGAAAGTTTGCTAACCATAGAAAATCATCAAGTGTCTCGTGTATTGTAAGTTAGCATTTTGTGTGTTTGTGTGGGGTTTTGATGTTTATGAGGTGGCTACTCATATTGCTGAATGAGCTACCAAGAAAAAAGGGTAGTGAGATCAATCCGATGGACTAATGAGATACATGATAAGTGATGGTCAATTTTGTCGTATTGCCCAAGTACATCCCATGTTCATATTTTTGCACTCAACAAAATAAGACTGAGTTGTTAATTGTATTTTAAGCTTATGTATGTATTGCTGGTTGACACCCGTTTTGTAAGACAGGATTATAAAGTCCATCGAGATGAAATTCATACCAAGCTTGTTCAAATAATGAGGGAAAGACTGTTGGCGAATCTTCGCAAACTGCCTCAAATTGTTGAAACATGGAATGTACCGGAAGACAATGATTTACAACCCAGTCAGTTTGCTAAGCATGTAACGAAGGTTTGTTGTTCATTACTGCTCTTTTTTTAGAAGTGTTATCATATTATGATAAAATTTCATATAACAGTGAAGTATACTGTCGTTGAACCTGTTGCATATTTCATGTCAAGTTGATCGAGCCACTTGGTAAAGTTTCTGAAGATATCTGATGTGTTTAATGTTTATTCATCTGATTTGAATCAAAAGCGAAATTAGCACTTGCTATGACCATCACTGCTAATGAATTTACGGTAGAATTAAGAAAAATCGTTGAAGTTGTCCCTTGGAACTTTTCTTGACCTATTTGCGAATATAATTTGATTGCTGGAATCATCTGACCAGTTTTGTTCATGCAGTCTTGATAGAGTTATACAATGAGTTTTACTGGCTGCTGTAATTTTTTGTCCTTTAGTTTTATTCATAGATGATGGATATAAGGTACATGTTCTTTATGTTGTCCACACTATTTTAAAGTGAAAAAAGTGCTTCTGATATTTGCATACCAGATAGCCGTTGTAATGTTCGAATTTTTTTATGTTTGTCTTTAACTTCTAAATCTGTTTGCCTAGTATCTCCACTAAGCAAGATGTTTATCGCCCATATAAAATTTTTGGTTTTCAGTTTCTCTTTGTCAGGTTTGACACACACTTTCAGTTGAGTGATTTTTTTAATGAAAAGAGTTCTCCCATATTGTTTATTTATGAAATTTTGCACTGTTTTGCTAGTTGTCTGCTATGTGTCTTGGAACTTCTGGCTTTTATATTTAATTTCTCTGAGCCTGTTAAGCCAAATAAATGCTTCAAGATTTCCACTTCCTCGCAGTTATCTAACATCACTGTGGTCTTTCCTTCATGCTGATCTATATCTAATTGGATTTTTTTTTTGACTTATCACTTTCTTCGCAGGAAGTTGCATATCTTCATCGAATTTTATCTCAGATTCTTCTAGAGGTTGATGTTCAAGCAATTTTCAGGTGAGCTTTTGGAATAATTTTATTTGTTAGCTAGAAAATTCCCTCCTTTTTTCCTTTCAACAAAGTCTAGAAAAATCCCTCGATTTTCAGGTGATGTTTGTTGCTAGAAAAATCTCTCATTACCCAATCCTCTACTTCACCACTGAGCCACACCCACACCTCAGTCTAGAAAGACACTATTCAAACTAAATAATATTTCATGCACTTCTCGTGCCTCGTAATTGGCCTTAACTAGGTTTTAGTGCATCCTTTCTTTTCAGTAGAACATTCCTATTTTGCTGCTGTTGAGAATATAAGCCTTAGTTAAGTCATCAATAGGATGCAACATTTTATTGTTCCTTGGTTAAAATTTAGCAGTTCTATGTTAAAATATTTCATTGCCCATTGTCAGCAATTGTTGCAATATACTACTTTTGATTGACACTAGGAAAGAGAACCAGAAGAATAATCATTAGTCCCTGAAAATAAAATTTATAGTTACCGCAATTAACCGGATCTAAGTGAAGTCAGTTTTATGAAAACGTAAATGCAGTATCCATTTATTGAGAGTGATGCTTTATGTTGACATGTTGAGCTATTTTCACGGTGATATTTTGCTCGAGAAGTGACATGCCTGCTTATAGTTTGTAGCCTATCTTTTTTCCCCTCGGTCTCTGATGGAAGATGAATCTGGAGAGTATGAAGAAAACGGTTTAATTGAATCCACTAATTTATGGTACAAACTTTTATCAAAGATGATGCACAAATTGAAGAGCTTTAGGATCCCAACCATCAGGATCTAACAATGAACTTCAAAATTTCAACTGAAAGATGTAACCACATATTTGAAGTAGGTGCATGTTTGTTTCCCTTCTGAAAATCAAATTCATTTACTCCCCTTCAATAATCCCGCTACAACGTATCAGACACCACCTGTTTAAGAACACGGTTACATGATTGATGCTTTGGATGAAAATCTCTTGTATTTAATTTGCAAGAGATTCCTATGGAACATATCTCTATTTTGTTGGATTGGACTCTCAAGTATCTACGTCCAAAACACTTAAATTGGATGAACATGTACACATGGACATAGAAGCTACCACAAGTTTTCTGGCTCATAGTGGTAAGTGATCATATTAGCTCATGATCGGTCACTGTTCTGAACCTTAAGGTGTTTGTATCAAAGTTTTGTCCTCCTGGAACGAACACAACCATTCAATTCCTGTGAGATATTGGATGCGAGATATTATTTAGAGAAGATTTTGAAGTGGAATAATATATTTTATGGAGCCAGTAATAAATGCTTTGGATAAATTGTCAGGAGCTCATAGTACAGAAGCTTCGGCAGGTTTTAGGAGCTTACTTTAGGATTTGAATGAAGAATTTCAATCGAAACTAGGCTCTCAGATTTGGCCGTCCATTCAATGATTATCTGTCCTAGATTCTAACAAACAGCTTTGAGTGTAATTCTTATGGGGAATTGTACTCTTTCTACTCTTAGTGTAGGAGAACTTTGGTGGGTTGCTAAGTTGCATAAGCTTAAGCTGCACACTCAATCAGGCAGGCTTTCTTATAGATTGTTGATAGTTTACTTGACCAAGAACTTAGGTCCGGCCATTTAGGTTCAGGATTGCTGATAGTTTTATGCACTGAACCACATTCCATATTTCTTATGCAGGCAAGTGGTTCAAATTTTCCATTCACATATTTCTGAAGCATTTTCAAAATTGGATGTGAACTCTCCCCAAGCCCGGAACAGGTAATTTACTTATATGGTGTCCTGTCCATTTCAGCTTAAGATAGTTGCCACAAAATTTGCATCCGCTGATTTGAATCCATACATGTCCACTCTAGGCTACGGCATGATGTTCAACATATTCTTGGATGCATTAGAAAGTTGCCTTCTGATAACTCCAGTAAAGACGGTGTTCCAAACTATGGTTTACTTGATGAGTTTCTGGCAGAAAGATTTGGACCTGAAGAAGCTCAAGGACAATGAAACTTGATAGAAGCTAACCGAATTTTGTGAGGGAACATCCACTTTTGGATGTCTATGTTTACGTTATACAATTGTGCTCAGGTAAATTTTTTAATCTTTTGTCGTGTTTCAATAATTTACTAGTTTTGTAGTATGTTTTAATATGCTAGCTTACCTTTTTTTTAAATTCATTTATATATTTATTTTGATTTTGATGGATTACATAGTTGATCAATACTTTGAAGAAGTAATGTTTGTCATGGGTGGTCTGAATGGTGTGCGTGTGTGCAATCATAGAAAGAAAAGATTCCAGCATGAAATATGTGAGTTCACAAGCACATTGAGATTCTATCCAAATGAGGGTGTCACGCCTCTTGTTTGCATGCACTTGCAAATAGATGGTATCCAAACGGAATGCATTACACCTTTGGGAAATGACAATTGAAGGCACGTCAAATGCCATGCTGCGTGGTAGTAGATGTAATCAACTATATTTCTTTGAGCTAATCCTGTGTTGATTATGAATTGCCGCGGGTCAAAGCCTACTTCCATATTATGCCAAATTGTACAATTTTATTATTATTATTATTTGTTTGTTTGTTTGTTTGTTTTTTGGGTGGGTTGGGTTGAATGGGGGTAGGTAGGGGTGCTAAACCATATCTGTATCCAAGGAAATATCCGTAACCGTATCCATTAGGATGTGGATATTGGTTACTCAAATCTATAACTGATAGGATATGATTACAGATATGGTTTTGTAGTGAAATATCTGGATATGTATCTGAAATATCCGAATAAATATTAGTCATACTGTTACAATAATTTTAATCCTTAGATTATGGATTTGAGGTTAATTTTGATGATCAAGATGACTAATCTGAGCTTTTCAGCTATAATGAACATATTAATGAATTCTTTTTTATCACGTGAACTATATATTTTTTAATACTATCTAGTTTTCTCATATCCGTTTTGTATATGCATGCATTTTCGCTTATATATCCAAATGTATATTTGTACCCGTTTCTGATTTTAGCCGATATGGATAAAAAATTTCCTTACCGAGGTATATACGTATCCAAGATGAGCAAACAGATATAAATATGATAAGTATCATATTTGAGCCGTATCCTGACCGAATGCACCCTTAGGGGTAGTTGGGTTATTGCTTGCTAAGATGATGCATGTTGATGCTGCATTTCAATTGTCCGAGTTGGGGCTGGTGTCAGCGGAGTGACCTGCATCCAAACTGACTTGTATCTTTAACCTGAATCCATTTTTGCGAAGATCCACTGAACATGAACTTAGATAAAATCTGAACCAGAACCATTCTTGAACTATTGAACTCATGTGAAACCAAAAAATTTAAGTGTACATACATGCATATTATATATCATGTATCCTGTATTGTTATACGTATATATAATATATAGATTATGTGATGAAAATATTTGTCGCGTTTATGATGTGTCATTAGCTGCTCAGTCTATTTATATGAAATAAATAGGCATGATATGGCCATGTTTATCTATATGGACTATGTATATAGAATAGTTAAAGTTAGATACTTCAGAGGGATTCGGAGTTCAATTCTTTTGATTCAAATCTGATATCAGGCCATTCAAAATGGAAGCTTTGTTCTAGGATGGTTGATCTAAACCATTTAAGTATCCCAAAAAAATTAAAAATTAAAAAAAAAATTATTGTCTGTGTTTTGCTTGAAGACGCATTAACTAGGCAAAAATGGGTGATAGAAAATATATCAGACATACATATTTAATCCGTATATATATATATATATATATATATATATATATCCTCTGGACAATTTCTGTTGGGTTTGAAATGTTCTAGACCATAAAACTAAGTAGCTTGCTATTTAGATTTTGAATTCTTCTTTTAATGTAAAGATTTATTTAATTGAACATTTTCATTAGCAAATATTGACATCCTAGGAGCTTTTGCAGATGGTTCTTTAGTTCCCTCTTGTGGAGAGGAGTTCCACAATTCGTTTATGGCGTTGCTGACTAAAATTCCAGGTCATTCTGCAAATAGAGTTCACGATCTTGTTCTTCCTTAATTTGATTGACAGCTTGGACACGAGATGAACTCTCTTTGGTAGTGTCAAATCATATAACTTCACCTTTTTGTTGTGGTATGATGCCCTTTTTTTAAATTTATTTTTTCTTTTCCATATGAAGCCATGGGAGAACTTAAGTTGTTGATGAGTGTATATGTAGGCTGTCATTCGTCGGTTTAGTCTCTGTAAGCCTACCCTTTGTTAATTTATATCGTCATGTAATTGGTGTTTCGTAGAAAATTCTCTCTACGATCTCTTGTATATGTAAATGTTTGAATGATCAATAGTTGCGAGAAATTGAAGTATAAGAAGCAGCTGATGCGGAAGTTTTGCCTAAAATGTACTTGTATCTTGCATTTCCATGGTACTTGAGCATTGTATTAATGCTGGAACCTAGCAAAACAGAATCAAGACTAAATGAAGACTACTTTCTGTCCCTTTCTTTTCTTATCATCGATATTGCACTTTCTGCAGAGAGACGAGGCGGAAACTCGAAAAGAATCACATAGGACTAGGCAACAAGCAAATCAATTTTGGAAATGCATAATCTCTTGGAATAAAATATGACCATTATGCTTTATCTCTTCTCTGAATGAACATCCATAATCATCTTAAAATAAGATTTCTTATATTCTCTTTCCAGTTTCCTGGGATTCAAATCGTTCATACTGGGAAAACATCTGAAACTAAAGCCACGGATTAATCTCACAGAACCCTCCAAATTGAAGGGTTGAGTTTTTTTTATTTCTAGGCCCATTTATTTACTCAACTTTACTTATAAACCTAATTATTATTACTTGTATCTTTAAACCCAATTCTCCTTTTGTATTTATCTTTAAACTCAATTTTTATTAAAATACTTTTTTATATGTTGGCCTCCTAAGTTTTTTCTTAAATTTTAATTATAACCTTTAAGATTTTATCTCATGTAAGTGGGTCTCTTTAAAAAAATTAAAAAATAAAGAAAAATGAAGATAGAGAGAGAGAGAGAGAGAAACGGATGTTTCCTCTCCCGCGTGCAGAAGAGGAGAGAAACAAGCGGACCCCTCCCCCCTCTCGCCCCCTCTCCCCTCCCTTTCTCTTACTTCATTTCTCAATTGACTACCCTCTCTCACTCCATTAATATATTCTTACGCTCTCTCTTATAAACCCATCAATTAATCCTCACCCACTTATCAATCCATCATTAATGTGTAGAGTGCAATTTTGATGGATATTCACCACTTTCTTAGCAATTGAAGGTATAATTTTGTAATTTACTCAACTATCAAGTTTATAGCATTAATTTTTTATTTTATTCATGACAATTATTTGACATTGTTATTCATGAATTCATAAAAATTAATAAATTTTGTTACATTTGATAAAATATTAGTTAAATAAGGTTTTAGTCAACCACTCATTAATTTCACATTATTATTTCACATGATTATTTCACATTAATTTCTCATTATTATTCACGAATTCATAAAAATTAGTTAAATTTGTTATATTTGATGACATTTTAGTTAAATTTGATTTTAGTATAGAATGATAACCTCTAAGTATAGCATGAAATACAAGACTTGCAAGTATAGCATGATATTCTGTAAATATAGCATGATGCACTGTAAGTATGGCATGATACACTGTAAGTATAACATGATATCCTGTAAGTATAGCAAGATATACTGTAAGTATAGCATGATACGCTGTAAGTATAGCATAATATCCTGATAAGTATAACATGATATCCTGTAGCATTATTTTAGTTGTCCTGATTTTAGTTGTCAATCTTTGATGAAATTTCCCTTAAATTTGTTTATTTTTTGTGACAAACATAGATGAATGAAGAATTTTATTGTGCTTGACGGATTTTAGAGGAAATAATCACTTTTTAAAATTAAGTGTCAACGGGAGTTGCAAAGATTTGACGATTACAGTGCAAAGTCTAATTGCTTGTAGTGCAAGCACAATACAGTTGACTTACAAAGTACCACACAGACAAGAAATTTATGTGCGTGTATGTGATGATGATGATGTCTCAATAATGTTCAACATACATCGAAGTTGCAAGGAGAATATTGTTGTCATGAACGCTGAGATGGGTCAAGAGATATTATTTGGGCAACAAGCTAATACTGTCCATATAAGGTAATTTATATTTTTGATATACTTTCAACTTTTACCATCAATTCTAAAGTTCTCACTTTCTTTAACTCTTGTACAATTTTCTATGCAGTAATCCGTACATCCCCTCTAGTGACGAACATGTTTCTTATTCACAAAATCCTTCGTCTTCACAAAGTATGTATCGGGAAGTTGGGAGCTCTAGTATGATTTCTCTTGCATGGCACAATGCTAGTAGAAGTGTTGGTCAAGAATTTAATGATGTTGAGCATTGTCGGCGGAGTTTAAGTTATTACTCTATTGCACAAGGACTTAACTTTGATTTTGTAAAAAATGAACGCAAAAGAGTAACATCAAAATGCAAGGCCGCAAACTGCGAATGGATGGTTCATTGTACCCGTCATAGAGATAGTGATCGATTCTATGTAAAAACTTATAATTCTCATAGTTGTTTGGGAGGTGGCATAGGAAAGGAAGGATATAGACGGACATCTCTTAAGTGGAATGCTAATCATCTCAAATCCATCTTGAAGGAACAACCTACTTATCGCCCAATTGATTTTCAGAAGAAGCTTAAAATGGAATTTAGTTTGGACATTCCTTATCATAGAATTTGGTGAGGAAAGAGCTAGCTCAACGTGAATTGTATGGTGATACTAAATATTCATATGACCAACTCTACTCGTATAAGGATAAAGTTATGGAAACTTATCCGGGATCAATTATTCAGTTAGAGCATGAAGATGGAAGATTTACAAGAGTATTTGTGTCTTATTATGCTTGTTGGAAGGGTTTATGGAGGGATGTAGGCCAATGTTATTCTTCGATGGTACACATCTTTTTGATAGGTATGATAGAGGTCAATCTAATCAAAACTTGCATTAATGTAACATTCTTCATAGTAAAATATTATACTTTTTTGTTTCATGATTGTTCTTCTCTTTTATAGGTATAAAGAAACCTTACTTGTCGTAACTGCTCTAAATGGAGATGGGGGAATATTTCCCATAGAAATGCATATGCGGTACGGAGAATGAGAGTAATTGGAAATGGTTTTTGGAATGCATTCGAGACATTCTCTTCAAATAAAGATCCATATACTCCAGATGATGAGCTAGTGTTAATATCTGACAGGGACAAAGGACTTTAAAATTCCATGAAGAAATGCTTTCCATGATCACATCACTCTTATTTTATTCGTCATCTTTTAGCTAGTTTTAAGAATAACTTATCGAAAAAAGATATTATACCATCTTTACGAGATTGTAGGGTCGAAAATTTTAAGGATTGATTGATTCTCTTGTTTTAAAAAAATTGGGTACGATCACTGGATACAAAACCCTAACAATCACTCACAATCTCTCAATTACAGAGGAAAAGAAGATTAATTCAACTTCTCTTTTGTTTAAGATGGGTTCTTGGTGGCGAAAGGATACTTCCTCCGATGCTTGAGTCGAGCTTGCCTCCCGTTGATGATCAGACTAAGATCACTAAAGTTTCTCACGTTCGTTGACCGGTTAGAATCGAGGTTCGAACTCCGGATCCGTACAAAGAAACTTTGATCTCTAATGCTTCTTGAAGTCTAAGTTTAAAATCTCTAATTAATCAACAACCAACCATTTTCTCTGTAGCCATCGATGACTATTTATAGGGTTTTAAGCACGTAACTGACGTGCTATAATCGTGGGTAGAGGGGCGTAACTGTCTCCTTCAAATCAGCGCACGCCATAACGTGCTCCTGAAGATTAGCCCACGTGGCTGACTAAGTGTTCAGAGCCGTTACAGATAAATCCCACGTGGATGACGAACCTCGTCTTTAATTGAAACAGAGTTTGTCAAGTAAGACGAGCCTCGAGGTTCGTCTTATCAAGCAAACATTGCAGTAGACTAGTATCTTCCGACGAATTTTGTCTTCACTGACATCGTCTGACGAACCTCGTTTTCACTAACGAACTTCATCTTCGACAGCTGAGTCCAACTCCGTAGCAAGTCTTGTAAGTTTTCTTTTCACGAGCCTCATCTTCACTAATGAGTTTTACGTCTAGTAATGAGCTTCGAATCTCGTGTCCAATGACGAGCTTCGAACCCCGTATCCACTAGTGAACCTCAAACCTCGTATCCAATGACGAGCTCCGAGTCTTGTAGATCAGTTTTATTCAATAATGAACTTTATCTTTTGATGTTGAGCGCTACTGCGTGGCGACTCTCGTTCTCGAGGTTGATCTTTACTAAATAATGAACCTTGTCTCTAATTGAGAAGGGGTTCATTCTCCTGACCCACCTTTTCACATTTTGAATTTTGGCATTTTTGAATGCCTACAAAACCACCTTCAAAGTTTTCAGACTTGAATTGGGTTGTATGTAGTCCGAAACACTTTGAATAGGCATCTCGAACTTGCGGAGTTTATCTCACGAACCTAGTTTCGTTATGAACTTCGTGTTTGCTACGAAATTCAACATGAACATTACCCAGCGGTTCATCCTGGAGTTCGTCCATTTATACGAAACTTGTCAGAATAACAGTCATCTGACAAATGACATCTTGCGGCTTCGCTCAGCAATACTGCTATGCGCTTTTCCCAAACTTAATGAATGGTTGCCAGCTAGTGTTTAGAAATCTCCGTGAATCCCATCCGCAGATCTTGTTATGGAGAGATCTCATCAAACGACCTCAACCGAAGATCGCAACCCTTGATTCGATCTTTTCCCGCCCTTATATATAGGGTATCATCAGATGAGAAGTCCTTTCTTCTCTTCGTCGCTTGGACTATCTGAACTCCTTCTCTCTCAAAGTTTCAATCTTTCTTTCTTCACAAGCCCTTTAAGCGAAATCAATGGCCCCTAAGACCGCCGTAGACCGAAGCAAGAGCAAGGACAAGAAGGTTACCGGCTCTTTGCATGAACCAACCGCTCTACCCATTTTCTCAGGTAATAGATCTTAAACGTATAATTTGCGTTCTGAAAGATATTAACCCTGTCTATTTTAGACTTGGGTTTCTTGAGGAAGATGAATAGTTTCTTCCAGACTCATCATAAAGATGGTGTCTTTTTGGCTTGATGAGGCTCGCCATCGATGATGCTCATCTCCATGACCTGTTTCGTCTATTGATGAGTCTTATCTGCAAGTCGAATCTCACATGTCCAACATCATTGGCTATCCTGACAAGGGTCGTCTTCTAGATTTGTTAAACGAAATTCGTTTATATGATGAACTTCGTCTTTTCATAGACTACGTTCGTTGGATTGGTGAGCTTTGTTTTCATATGATGAACTTCATTTTCTCCAACGAACCTTGCTGAACTGAGGAACCTCATTTTCCCTATCGAGGTTGAATGAAGTTTGCTCGGCCAACGATGTTTAACATTTTGTTGTAATATAAGGTTCATCATTTGAACGAATTTCGAAGTTCATTGTTGGAATGACCTTCGTGTCATTTGGCCGTGTCTACTGCTCGAGACTTACTTTGTTTTGTCCTTTCGTGCAGTTGTATATCCATCTGTTCCACTTCCCCAATGTGGTGATCTCGGAACGGATGGTATTCAGGCTGCTACAACTCATCCTCATTACTCCGCCCTTGAGAGTATTCCTTTGTTCGGAGAACGGGGGCCAGATGAAGTTAATCTTCTCTTTGAACCTTTAGTTTCCACATTTAGGCGTATGATCACTGATGCTCCATTAGAGTCTATTAATCGTGAACCTATTGTGAAGCATGTTCTCTTATTTGGAGACTCTTCAGAGGATCCCGACTTGTTGGATATCGGTGAAGGAAATTCATGCTAAATACATGCAAAATACGCAACGGAAGACTATATGTATAATTATGCTATGCATGTAGAGAGCATGAAATACATGATTGGACCATCCTAATTAAATCTAACATGATCCCTATATTAAAGAGAGCATACAAGGGTTATAAAGTCATACTTTTGAAGCGTGATTCGATGGAAGATCGAACAACCCCTAACTCTTGTTCCTTGTAGTGGTAAATCTCCTCATAGTGGATCTCCAAGTCTTCAAGTGAGCTTGATAAAATCGGAGTTTTCTTGAAACACAAGGCAAAATGTCTACCCCGGGGTACTTTAAAATTCTACTACTTCCTCTTACTCAAGATTGCTAGAATTTAGTAAGAAGAGAGCTCTCTTTTATTCTCTTATGAAAAAACCACTTAGCCAATTTTTTATTAGCCTTTCCATAAGAAAGAGAGCTCATATTTATAGAGTGAAATGTATTCATGACATGAATGACTCATCCTATGAGTCATGCAATGAATCATTAAATATCAATGATTAATCTAGTGAGTCATGCAATGAATCATCTTATGAATCATTACATTTCAAAACCATGTGCTAATAAACCATGTGCTCAAACCATACCACTAAATGACTCATCTCATGACTCATTATACATGGTATGTGTATTTCATAAATGAGAATACCAAATCTATATTGTATTTCATAAATACGATATTTTGTAATTTTCCAATCATTGATTAATAAGTCATCATATGACCAAAAAGTCAATGAGTTGACCAAAAGTCAACTGTTGATAAAAAAGTCAACTAGTTGACTAAAAGTTAACTTTATAGGAAAAATACTAGAATTCATTTCCTAAGCACATAGCATTCCGTTTTTATCGATATACATAACCGTTTATGTGTATCCGGTAAAATCATATATGCGTATCAATCATACACATCACTCTATAAATTATGTTTCATAGGATTCAAGTACGCGCTTGGTGTGACTCTAGGGCCCAACTTAAGAACTCGGCAGTGGATCATATCCACAAGTACAACAGAGGTGCGAGCTACACATGAAAACTACCCGGGTATAAGTTGTGATAAATGTCTGCAAGATGCTTACACAATTTTATCAGGACCACTCAGTGATAATGCCGTACAGTCCGGTCTCTTTGTCAACTTATGTCAAACTATTAAGCCTAGGGTATGGAAAACTGTCAAACCCTAATTGCTCAATTAGAGTTTGTAGATATTAAACTCATAACCTATAAGATCAAACTGACAATCAGTTTATCTTATTTACATCGGCCAAGGATTTTCAGGTTATAGTTATATCAAAAAATCTTATGACATCAACCCCCTATACTGGGAGAGACGAATCCCATCTTGGCATCTCAATATCTGCTTATGTCTCGGGATGTACCCAATAAGAACCATTATGCACAACTCGATGAGAACTGTGGTTAGGTAAAAGTCTAAGTACACCTATACTGACATGTAAGATATTACACTCATGCCTCAGGTCATGAGACTACTATGTACTATATCACTTGAGAATTTCTATTTGACAGTTAAGTATAATTACCAACTAGATGTTCTCAGTGAGTCGTTCAGTCAACTCATTCACTAATGAGTCACCTGTATACTATATCTTGATGTCTCACATCAATGATCTAAGAGATGGATCATCATCCTTCCAAAGAAGAAATAAAGTATACACTAGTCTTACCAAAGTGATGATGTCCCATTTCAACACCTCATCGACTAGGAACATTTTAAAATATACGTTAGCGATAAATCAGATCTTTTCATTACGATCATATCCGAAATGTCTAATAGTCTAGTATCATTCTAAGGACTTTATTTGTATTAAAATACCAGATAAATCTGACCAAAATAGCATACTATTATTTTAAACAAGGATGCTATATTCATATAGGTCCTGTTATAATATACAATTATTGCCTACGGGACACCTATATCTAACAAACTCCCACTTGCACTAAGGCCAATCATTGTAGTATCTAATACCCAATAGCTCAACAAGTTTTTCAAATTGTGTACGAGCAATTGCCTTTGTGAATGGATCTGCTATATTATCTTTTGTGTCAACTCTTTCAATCTTGATCTCTTGGCGATCAACTATCTCCCTGATCAAGTGATACTTCCTCAGAATGTGTCTGGACTTATGGTGAGACCGGGGTTCCTTTGTCAGAGCTATTGTAGCATTACTATCACAGTATAAAGGTACTAGATTTTTAATGGTGGAAACAACTTCCAGCTCTGAAAGGAACTTCCTCATCCAGACAGCTTCTTTGGCTGCATCATTTGTCGTAATGTATTCGGCTTCCATAGTAGAGTCTGCTACTGTAACTTGCTTGGAACTTTTCCAACTAACAGCCCCTCTATTGAGGGTAAAAACATATCCTGAAACAGATTTACTATCATCGATATCACTTTGAAAGCTAGAGTCGGAAAAAGCCTCCATTTGGAGGTCACTTTTACCATATATCAAAAATAACTCTTTAGTCTTTTTCATGTACTTAAGTATATTTTTGACCGCTTTTCAGTGCTCTTCTCTATGATTAGATTGGTATCTACTTACCAAACTGAGTGAATAAGCGATATCCGGTCTAGTACATAACATGGCATACATGATCGATCCTACTGTCGAGGCATAAGGAATTAGACTCATGCGTTTCCTCTCTTCATCAGTCTGGGGAGACATCTTTTTAGAGAGCGAGATTCCAGGAGATGCAAGTACAAAACCTTTCTTGGAATTTTCCATGCTAAACCTCTTTAGCACTTTGCCAATGTATCTAGATTAGGATAATCCTAATATCCTTTTAGATCTATCTCTATAGATCTAAATACCCAGTATACAGGATGCTTCACCAAAATCTTTCATGGAAAATCTTTTTGATAGCCAAATTTTAACCGCTTGTAATAACGGTATGTCATTACCGATTAAGAGTATATCGTCTACATACAAAATAAAAAATGATACTATACTCCCAATTATCCTTTTATACACACATGGTTCATCTGGATTTTTGATGAAACCAAACTCTTTGATAGCATCATCAAAACAGATGTTCCATCTCCGTGATGCTTGCTTCAGTTCATAAATGGATTTAAGCAATCTACATGCTTTTCCACTGCTCTCACTGACTATAAAACCCTCTGGTTGCGTCATATATATGCACTCTTCTAAATCACCATTTAGAAATGCAGTTTTGACATCCATTTGCCGGATCTCGTAGTCACTGTGAGCACCTATAGCAAGTAGGACCCGAATAGACTTTAGCATAGCTACTGGAGAAAAGGTTTCATCGTAGTCCAAACCAGGTCTTTGACGAAAACCTTTAGCTACCAGTCTAGCTTTAAAAGTTTCTACTTTCCCATCTACACCCAACTTTTTCTTAAACAACCATTTGAAACCTATGGGTATCACCCCTTTGGGAGCATTGTCTAAGATCCATACTTTGTTGGTGTACATAGAGTCTATTTCGGATTTTATTGCATCATGCCAAGCAACAGAGTCCCTACTCTGAGATGCTTGCTGATAACTCAAAGGTTCGTCATCATCTATGACGTGATCTAATATGCTACCTTCAATGAGAAAATCATATTGTCTCTTAGGTGCATGAGATCGCCTTGGATATCTATGGAGTGGTTGTGGTTCTTCTGGTACAACTGAATTTTCTAGTTCTACTAATTTATCAGTATTGATTTGTATATTTAAAATTTCTTCCAATTCTACCATGCTCCCACTAATTTTTTTTCAAGAAATTCCTTCTCCAAGAAGGTAGCATACCGAGAAACAATTATCTTTTGTTCATCGATGTGGTAGAATTGATATCCTTGGGAATTCCTTGGATATCTTACAAATTTACACAATATTGACCGTGCCTCTAACTTTTTGGGACCTTGCTTTTTTACATAAGCATGACATCCCCAAATCTTAATATAATTAAGATGTGGTTTCATCCCATACCATATCTCATATGGAGGTTTAGGCACTGCTTTAGTTAGAACTTTATTCAGTAAGTGTGCTGCTGTTTCCAACGCATACCCCCAGAATGAAAAAGGTAACTCAGCGTTACTCATCATGGAACGTACCATATCTAATAGGGTACGATTCCTCCTTTCTGACACGTCGTTAAGCTGTGGTGTAAAGGATGGAGTAACCTGAGAGAGAATCCCATTCTCTTTTAAAAACCCTAAGAATTCTGAGCTCAAGTATTCTCCTCCTCGATCCGATCGAAGAATTTTAACTTTCTTGCTTGTTTGATTCTTTATTTTATTTTTATACTCGATAAATTTCTCAAATGCTTCAGACTTGTGTTTCATTAAAAACACATGTCCAAATCTTAAAAAATCATCAGTAAAAGTAATAAAGTAGGAGTAGCCACCTCTGGCCATTGTAGACATAGGACCACATACATCACTATGTATCAGTCCTAAGAGTTCTGTAACTCTTGCTCTAGTTCCCTTAAATGGAGTCTTAGTCATTTTACCTTTAAGACAAGACTTGCAAGTATCATAAGACTCAAAGTCAAATGGATCTAAATATCCATGCTTATGTAGCTCGCCAAGTCTTTCTTTATTAATATGACCAAGTCTACAATGCCACAAGAAAGCGTCGTTCACAACTGAGTGCTTTCTTTTATTAGTGTGATGAGTATTCAGAATTGTGTTTTGATTAAGAATATATATGCCATTACACAATGTTCCATAAGCAATCAACTTTTGATTAAATATGATATTCATAACATTGTTCTCCAACTTGAATATATATCCATCTCTATCTAATAAAGATACGGATATTATATTACACATCATAGTTGGTACAAAATAGCACCTATTCAAAATCAAAACATTTCCATTTGGTAAAGATAGATGAAAATCCTCTACTGCAAGTGCTGCAACTATTGCACCATTACCAACTTGTAAGGTCATCTCTCCAGGTCTAAGTTTTCTATAGCTTCTCAATCCCTGTAACAAATTACAAATGTGAGATCCTGATCCGGTATCTAATACCCAAGATGTAGGATTTATAGAAAAACAATTCTGAGTAACAAACACACCTGAAGATGAAGCAACAATTTGCTTATTCTTGATGTGTGAGGCTAAGAATTCTGGGTAGTTTCCTTTAATATTTCTCAACCAATCTATGAAATTAGGACCGGTTAACTTGTTCTGTTGTGATATGATTTTTAAGCCAGACATAATGGCCTGAAAGAGAGAGAAAAAATTATTTTAGCACATGTTCATTACATAAAATAGATTTGGTTTATTTTTATCTAAGTTATGCCTCCCACTATTTTTCGAATCCCTCAAAACCTTATAAGAGGTGATCGGAAAACAACCCCTTGTTTTCAAGTGGGATCAAGATCCAATTATCATTGAATGTATCAACCTTAACGAAAGCCAACAAATTGATACACTCAATAATTGGTAGATAACTTTTGTCTTTTACACTCTTGTAATTCTTGATATGATTTTACCCCTAGTCTTTTATGACCTTGACGATAGCCAACAAATCATAAAAACTAGTCAAGTTTGGACCCGTCGTAGATGCTTCAAATGGTCGGGGTTATTCTTCTCTATCACTTGGCTGCTTCATGTGGCTTATGACCATTCGCCCCGGGTATCATATTTATCGTTTCGGCCCAGTGTGTGTGTTGGAGCCTTACTTGCCTTGTCGCTTCGCTCGCCAATTCGGCTACACTCAGTTGTACGTTGGTAATCCCAACACTCAACTGATATCTGAGGGTTATAGATTGATTATTGGGGCTAGAGCTTGGTATTGAACTATTACCGAAGGTACGGGTGCTCGTTTCTTGCTTTCGCAACAAAATTCATAGCTTCAGACCACACTTGCTTATTGCAAGTGGCATTGTATGGCGAACACAGCGATCCCCAACTTTAA
>BQKN01001079.1:0-25565 GCA_022839385.1 Asparagus kiusianus | reverse complement strand
TATTGCAAGTGGCATTGTATGGCGAACACAGCGATCCCCAACTTTAATGTGAATTCTTCGGGACTGCGATACATCCGACGTCGATATAGATCTAGAAATGCTTCTAGACGGAGTCGTATACCAGGAATCAAAGAGTTCTTATATGCTGAAGAGAGTGTCGAGGTAGAGGAAACCAGCCCTCCTAGCCCTCATGAAACTCGGGAGGAGATAGACGCGACTCTGAATGAGAATATGCCTCATAAACCTCCTCATGTTGATGAATATGGGAGCCACATGCATGCTGCTTCCGATATAGGAGATGCTCTCAGAGATGGAGCAAACCTTGGTGGATCTAAGGATTTCGCCCCATGGACGAACCTTGTGAGCCTCTTCCACATGAATTTACTGCTGAAGGCTCTTATCAACAATATCAGGTTCTTGAAGAACCACATCCTAACAAAGGGACCACTGGTATGTCAACTTTGACTTGTTTTAATTTTAACTTGTTTTCCTCTGATACTTCTTATTCAGAACAAACTGCAGAAGTTGAGGCCTTGAGACAAGTAGGGGAGAAGTCTGAAGAACTCGGGCGGATGCGCAATCTAAACGCGTCGCCAAAAGACCAAGGCACAATATTTCTCAGCCTATGACTCCTTTGATAGAGTCACTCAGGGTTGAAACGGATTCGAAACTTGAGGATGATATTCCTTTAGCTCGACTCCGTACTGGATTGTGTTCGACACTAAGTACTAACGTTGCAGACACTCCTATTGATCCTGGTATGATATACATATAGCTATTTACCCTCCTGGATTTTTAAGGTATTAACAACTTTGTCTGTTGCGTTTAGTTATTCCCACAGACTTCGCTACCTTCACTGATGTGGGTACCGAGGCAGGATCAACTCCTGGTCACCCTACTAAAAGTAGAATGCCTCCAAGTTCAACTATAGAATCGGGCACAATTGATAATCCTACTGTTGATCCTGAGGAAACTGAGGGAGATGAATTTAAACCAACTACCACGGCTGAAACTGAAGCCACGATGAACACAGGTGTTGTGTCTACCAGCTCCATTATGACAACTAAGACTTGTGTCTTACCAAGCACTGCAATCACTGCTGCTCCTATCACTACTGCAATAGTTGCTGCAACTATTGACACTCCCATCGTATGTAATGCACCCCCAGTTTTCACAGCAACTAAAGTTTCTTCTGCCGCTCCTCTTGAAATGGTCTCCTCTAGTAGCACACACACTTCTCCTACCCTTCTAGTGAGAAATTTCACCGTATCAAAAATATCAGAGAACTTTCTTAGCATTCTGAGAGAATCTTTTGCTCAGGTCTTAGATCATGGAGGAGACTTTGCGAGAGTTAAAGAAGTGTTGGTACCTTTCTTGGACTTGATGAAGAATTTGACCTTCGACCTTGCAGTATTACCATATTGGTTGTAACTGAAGCTCGTATCATAACTGAAAGAACTTGTAACTGAACCTCATATTGTAGTTCGAGTCTTCTAAGTTCAATCTATGTCCTTCAAGTTTCTGTACTTTCAATTATATATGAATAAAATTTATATTTTATTCACATATTGTTCTCTTGCATAACTGAAGCATTCTAACTTAGGATTTTTAGCAAACCCTCAGCTGTCAATGGACTTGAGTCGTCTTTACCAATTACCGTTTGAGTTGGACTAGCCATACTTTTCCCCTTAGTATGATGAGTTATCAAAGAGTTTCTCTTAGACTTCAATGCTAAGATTTCTCTTCTATCCTTAGTCTCTTTTAGACTTCAGATCAAATGTATGATAATGAGGTTCAAAGTATAACTAAGTATTAAGAGCGAAGTTCAACACATGGCAGACTCATCAGGAAAACGAACGTCTTTTGTGAAAATGACGACATTAGGAAAATCAAGTCGTTCAATGACTTAAGATAACAATGATAAAGAAAACAAAGGCTCCTCACTTGGCAAACCAATGTTGGAAAACGCACGTCATTAGGGGTAAATGGCGATGTTAGGGAGATCACATCGTTCAGTGACTTTAGAAGTATAACGATGATGATAGAAACGAAAGCACATCACTTGGTAGGCCTAAGTTTGGAGAGCGAACGTCATTTGGGGAAATGACGACGTTAGAAAAATTACATCGTTCAGTGATTTTAGAAGTATGACAATGATGATAGAAACAAAGGCACATCACTTGATAGGCCTAAGTTTGGAGAACGAACGTCATTTGGAGAAATGACGACGTTAGGAAAATTACATCGTTCAGTGACTTTAGAAGTATGACGATAATAATAAAAATAAAGGCACATCACTTGGTAGGCCTAAGTTTGGAGAACAAACGTCAATTGGGGAAATGACGACGTTAGGAAAATTACATCATTCAGTGACTTTAGAAGTATAACAATGATGATAGAAACAAAGGCACATCACTTGGTAGGTCTAAGTTTGGAGAACGAACATCATTTGGGGAAATAACGACGTTAGGAGAATCAAACAATGAAGTAACACATCACATAATAGGTTACTATTGGAAAGATATCGTTTTGAGCAAAAACCATCAGCTGTCAGAGGTAGAACTGACATAATAATAGTCCACAATCTTGTTGAAGAGGATTAGTGAGCGCAATTTGGAGGAGATGAAGTAAAGAAACCATTACCTTTATTTGCTTCTTCTTCTGCTGTAAGGCATATCTGACTATGAAGCTTATATGTAATATTTCTTTAGAAATTTATCATTGATAGGCATCATAAGTTTGTCACCATTTTGAGTAATAAGGCGATAAGCTCCATTTGAGTAGACAGTTTCTACTACAAATGGTCCTTCTCATTTTGGCTCAAACTTCACTTTCTTCTTGGAGTTTAAAATCATTGGGCGCCGTGTTAGACCCTAGAGGGAGGGGGGGTGATTAGGGTCTTATGCTAATCTAATCCCAATTAAATGCCAATTGAAATTATATTGATTAATTTGTTCTTGCAAGAATGATATGAAAAAAACACAAATAAAATGTACACTAAGCAAAACTCAAACAAACGATATGTTTACGAGGTTCGGTCACTACGACCTACTTCCTCGCTCCTCACCTCGAGGAGATCTCCACTATCCCAATCCGGTTTGGAAGCCGAAACTTCTACACACTCGGTTTATAAGCTTACCGAAAACTCTCACACAACAAATACTATGCAATCACACTTTACACACTAAGTGTAGGAACCTAGCCCGTGTCCTCCTCCTTAAGTGCTCGGATGCAACCTCTCCCTAGGTTCATCAACCGACGCCACTCCTATTGGATTCGACCTCGTCTCTCGCCTCACACTTCTCTCGGTGTACAAGTGTATTACAAGTGATACTTACCAATAAAGATTAAATACAATGGTTTGTTCTCAATAACAAATGAGAACGCAAATGAAGCTCACACTCACTAAAATAGCCTCAGACAGCCGTTGTAGAAAATAATAGTTAAAAGGCAATGATGAGATCGGCGGTCGACCGTGGAAATCTCGCGGTCGACCGCGAGGCACACAAAAAAAACTGAGAATAGGGTTTGAAAGCTGGCGGTCGACTGCGAAGGTCTCTGGATGGATTCACGATCGATCGTCACGGTCAATCGCGAGCACAAAAGAACCATAGTAAGAAAGTTTGCTACTGGCGGTCGACCGTGGCGGTCGACCGCAAACTGATACATAACATATGATAGGTTTTGGGCTGATTTTGAAAATATATTAAAAATATCAAATCAATTCCAAAAATAGTAAAACTTTAGGGAAAATTTCTAAATGATGAAATAAACATGTTTGAAAAGGAATTTTTGGAAAATCAATTTTCGTTTGTGAAAACTCCCTGTTTTTGAAAAGTGTTCAGAAAACCTGTATTTTCGTGAACATAAAAATTAAGATATGATTTGTTAAAACGTATATATGTAACATGCATATATTATATATATATAAAGAAGTTGGAATGAGATGTAAATATGAAATAAAAACTATTGTATCAAAGTTTGATGAAAAATCATTTATTTGATAAAAAAACGTCAAAATTGTGTTAAGTGTACATATATTGAGCTTACATATAAACATACGATATATGTAAGCAAACTAAACTTATACCTAGGTGAATACACACACATGAACTTGAATCTTTAACGCTTGATTGTCGTGTGTTGAATTACCTGTAAAGAGAAAAACAAAATAACAAAAACTAGAGAATGGATTAGCGATAAATTGTTTGACAAATCATCATCAAAACTATAGGTCCAACACGCCGAACGGCAAGAAGCAAGTCGCCTTCTTTGAATGTGCGGCATCTAACCTTCTTATCGAATGCTCTGGACATCCGAGCTTGGTAAAGCTCAATGTGTTACTGAGCCAATAGTCGCTTTTCATCAAACGCTTCCAATTCTTTAAGACGTCGGTGATGACTCTCTTCAGTCTTCATACCAATTACGAGTGTTATTCGCAGAGATGAAATTTGGATTTTCAATGGTAATACGGCTTCACATCCGTATACCAAGGAATATGGTGTTGCTCCTATCGGCGTGCGAACCGTTGTACGATAAGCCCATAAACTTTGACCCAACTTCTCGTTCCAATCTCTTTTATTCGTCAAAACCACCTTAGTGAGAATTCTGACGATGGTCTTGTTAAATGCTTCTGCTTGCCTGTAGGAAGCAGGATTATAAGCCGTTGAAGCCAAATTCTTGATCCTGAATTTATCACAGAATCGGGTAAAGGCTTGGCTAACGAATTGAGGCACATTGTCATGAATGATACGCCTCGGAACGCCGTACATATATACGATGTGATGTTTTAAGAATTTAACAACATCATTCGTTTTGACTTCTCTCAACGGGATTGTTTCTGCCCATTTAGAAAAGTAATCAGTTATCGATAAAATGAAGCGATGTCTTTTGGAAGAGGGTGGTGTCACTGGGCCAACAATGTTCATTCCCCATGTTTCAAAAGGCCATGAAGTGGTTGATGGATGAAGATGCTCAGGCGGACGATGCATGTAATTAGCATGTATCTGGCAGGCATGGCATCATTTAGCATAAGCGACAACGTCTTGTACCATGTTAGGCCAGTAATAACCCAGTTTGCGTAGTCGGTCCTACAAGTTAGGACTAGGCTGATGAGCTCCACAGATGCCATCATGAGCTTCTTTAAGAGCTTCTTATGCTTCTCTATTTGACAAATAGCGAAGAAAAAGCCCATCGTACGACTTTCGATACAATGTCTGGGATTGAGAATCATAGTAGAATCTAGGTGCTTGTCTACGACTAGATTCTCTTTCATTGATATCTTCAGGCAACAAGCTGTATAAGACATAATTAATGATCGAAAATTGCGAATCCTTAGATTCGAGCGTTGCGGGCTCACCTTCAATTGCGTTGATCTGCAATGTATATTTTAACTTGAATAATTGTCTGCTTGTCACTGTGACTTGCTGGGTAGTTCTTTCAGTAGAGCTAAGGTAGCCGTAAGTGACGTCAATGCATCAGCATAGGTATTCTTGAGACGGGGTATATGGTCGATGTAGAAGCCCTCAAAGGAATCGGCCAATGCGATTGCTGCAGTATGGTAAGGAATGAGGTCTTCGTTCCTAACTTTATATTCTCCCTTCATTTGATTAACAATGAGTTGAGAATCGCCATATACTACTAAATGTTTCACCCCCAGTTGTTTAGCTATATTTAGGCCAACCAACAAAGTATTGTATTCAGCCACATTATTAGAACATGGCTATATTAAAGAAACGGCGCGTGGGAGTATGTGATTCTGAGGAGAGATAAAGATGACCCCTACTCTAGCTATAACCCAACCGGTAGAACTTATCCTTGCTGCACCATCGAAGTATAATTACCATACTTGTTCTCTAGAGACGACGTTTGCTTCATACGTCTTATCTGGTATGTCTTGGTACAACTCAGCCTTTTCTTTTAGTGGATGATTGGTCATAAGGTCACAAATAGCCTGACCTTTTACTGTTTTTTGAGGTTTGAAGTGAATGTCATATTGGGAAAGCAACAAAGGCCATCTGACGAGTCGCCAATTCAATGCACTGGGCTGTGTCATGAATATCGGAATAGGATTGATCTGGGAAATGATATGTATGGTTTGTCCAACCAAATAATATCGCATCTTCTGAACTGTGAAGTCCAGCGCCAAACATTCCTTCTTAATAATAGGATAACGAGGTTCAACACCTGATAGAGTCCTACTGAGATAGTAGACAGCTTGTTCATGGCTGTTTTTATCATCTTGTGCTAAGAGTCCTGCCAATGAATGATCTGTAGCCCGGATATATACCAAGAAAGGTTTACCTGACTTCGGTGCAACCAATATCGGTGGATTGGAGAGATATTGTTTAATCTCCTCGAACGCTTTTTGGCAAGCCTCATCCCATATGAAGAACACTCCTTTCTTCATTAGTTTTGAGAATGGTTGGCATTTCCCAGACAGGTTGGAAATGAACCTGCGAATATACGCCAATCGTCCTTGTAAGCCTCGAAGCTCCTTAAGATTTCTAGAAGGTGGTAGCTCTTGGATGGCTTTGATTTTGTCTGGGTCTAGATGAATTTCGTTAGCCGTGACCACGAATTCAAGAAATTTACCACTAGCCATTCCTAAGAATGACTTAGTTGGATTCATCTTCAGCTGGTGTGCTCGCATAAGATCAAACATTGTTTTCAAGTCGTGCAAATGGTTTCCCTTGTCACAACTTTTAACTACCAAGTCATCAACGTAACATTCTATGGTCTTCCGTAGATGTTTTTAAAAGATAGAGGTCATAGCACGTTGATAGGTAGCACCCATATTTTTCAATCCAAAGGGTATTACTGTATAGAAGTATATCCCTGAAGGTGTTCGAAAGGATGTGTGCTTTTTATCATTAGGATACATTTTGATTTGGTTGTACCCTGAAAATCCATCCATAAAAGACATCATTTCAAACCCGCACGTATTGTCAATAATGACTAGGTAAAGGAAAATCATCTTTAGGACAAGCCGAATTCAAGTCTCGGAAGTCAATGCACACTCGAATCTTCCCGTCCTTCTTCAAAACAGGGACAATGTTGGCCACCCAATCAGGATGTTGCTCTTCGCAGATAAATCCTGACTCAATGAGCTTTTTGACTTCAGCTTCAATTGCTTCCATGGTTTGGGGCCGAAATCGCCTTTGCTGTTGTTTAACAGGCTTGACATCTGATTTGATGTTTAATCGATGCATAGCCACTTGGGGATCAAGTAGTTCCAAGCGAAGACATCAATATACTCTCATATTAGAGTAATAAGGTTTTCTCTTATGGCGACAAGCTATCGCTTATGAATATGGGTTTTGGATTAATCTCGTCTCCCATGTTCACTTGAATTACCTTGTCATCAGTAGGGGGTTCGCGTTGTTCAAAATGATGTTCCCACTGTATACCGAGCTGTCGGTTTAGCGGATCATCAAACAAAAGTAATTGGTCATCTTCTTGATTTTCCATGGGAGATGCTGAAGTCATGTTGGCCATGAATGCTCTGAACACAGTTCCTATACTGACATCAGACTCCCAACAGCTAGATTCAGAAGATGAGGTGAAAGAATTATCATCTGACTCTCCTTTGGTTTCAAAACGCAGCATAAATGGTGGAGATTCATAACCCAACCCACTACGAGTTTTGTGATAATAATCCTCCGACCTTCCTTCCGGGACATAAGCAGATCGTATTGGTGTTCGGATCCCTCTATCGAAATTTAAGTCTTCTTTATGGATGAAACCATATCCCATATTCTTCATAAGCTTTTGGGTTGTTGGAGTAAAGTACGAGAATTACGGATCTCTTTCCTCTTTCTCGGATTCCTCTAAAAGAGTTTGCACCGGGCCATCACTCTTTCCAAAGATGATGTCTTTTTGGCTGTTAACCTTAGCCGATACTATAAAGACTGCTTGTGAAGATTTGATTTGTTGTCGATTTGTCACAAAAGACGACTGAATTGGCATGTATAAATTTGATTCAGTATATAACTTGGATAGCGGATCCGTCACCACACTAGTGCTTGTACCTGGTATGTTAGGATTCAATTTATCGCGTGATAAGTAAGCTAAATCATCATTATTATTAAAAATAACTCCGTTGTCCTCATAGAAAGGATTATTTACATCCAGATTTTCAATACTGATTACGACGGGTTCTATGTCATTAAAAACAAGACCCTGTTCATGCTCAGACTTAATATCGGCTTTATTACCGCTATCTGGTTCTTCAATCAGTAGTACTTTAAATGGCTCACCATCAAGGTAATGGATAGAATCAATGAAATAATTCTCCACCCCCTTGAATGGTTGCTTCTCTGTGATCACTGTTTTGACTTCACCACTCTCACCTACATATTTCATACCTTGGTGTAGAGTTGATGGAACAATCAGATTGTTATGGATCCATGGTCGACCCAATAACAAATTGTAAGATGTCTCTGCATCGATAACATAGCAAGTAACATCCATCCTCAAGTCACCCATCTGACATTTGAGTTTGATTTTACCAAGGGAACGAGTATTAGAGGCATTAAAGTCATATATGGTGGTTCTCGTCGTTGATAAACGATGCAGAGGAACTCCAAGGTGATGAATGAGCCTCAGTGGTATGATGCTCAAAGCAGAACTAGGATCGACCTGAATTCTGTCTACCCGAATAGAGCCGATGTACCCTATGAAGTACAACGACCTATCATGTTTTGGGTTTCTCACTTGCATGTCTTCTTGAGAAAAGGTGATGCACGGCATTCTTCTTTGAAAAACTTGACAACATTAAGGACAAGCTTCTTCCAGCGTTGCTCCGGCTGGATTTGGTGGAAAGTGAGTGAGGAAAGCCTCATTATCTGCCAATACTTCACGAAGAGCTTCTCTTGTTGATCGAGATAAACATAGAAGTTCAAATAAGGTAATCCTTGCTGGGATATTGGCTAACTGAGCCAGCACATCAAACCAAAAAGAATATTTCAAACTCTCCGGCGCTTCTCTCCTAAGTGATTTATTGTAGCGAAGTTCCTTAGCTTGAGCTTGTTCTGCTACTTCTTTTCCTGGTGCAGCTGCTGTTCAGAATATTTCTTCAAATACTCTTTTTTCCCGCGTGTTCCTGATATCTGTGCAGGTTGTGCAGCGAAGGCTGGCTGCTCATTTTTAGAACTGCTAAGTGACGCAGTTTCAACCCCCTCATCTAGGACGGCTGAAACAACGTTACAGGATCTTCGCGTGGCTCTAGGCTTCTTTAAGTTTGCCGATGTCCACTGTTCATCCATTAGTAAGTCAGGATGAACCCACATCAATTCACCTTTAGGGGTAGTGTAAAGGATCATCCTTTCTCTTTCTTCTGATGCGGGTCGAAGTTCACCACTCTCGCCTCTGCTTGAGGAATCGGTTTCACGCCGTCTTGTACCTGCACTTCGGCGAAATCTCCAAATTAAAGCGAGACCATATTCGCAGATACCTTCTTTTGCTTAGCTTGAAGGGTCATCACACCTACGTCTAACAAAGCTTGAATCTTATCTTTTAGGATGTAACAAGCTTTGGTTGGATGATGCACCATCCTGTGGTACATGAAAAAATTAGGATCATCGGTCCTTGATACTTCTGCGTTCTATTTTACCTCTAGCAGCTTGATCTTAGTCATCTTGATCAAAGAAGTAAGAATGAAAACCACATGTTCATCCTTGAAATTATATTTCTTCTAAAAACGATTGTCGAAAGTATTTCCCTTCTGTTTGGTAGAGGATTTTGGGGATGGAGCTGTCTCAACAGCTAAGATGTCTTTCCCTTTCGATTGTTTCTGGGAATTATAATTGCCTTTACCACCTTCCTTTTTAGACTGGGATTCTTAAGGTTCTTCAGCATTTATCCTCTTGAGCATGTTTTCCACCTGCTCTCCTTGCCAAAACCAAATCTTTCCATGAATGGGCTTCAACAGCGCCTATCTTGGACAAGATATTGATAGAAAGATTGTTGTGGCACATCTCCACGAGAGTAGCTTCAGAAACTTGATCGCGTGAATGCAACGATCGATTTCTGAACCTCTTGACGAAGTCACTGATCGACTCCGTCTTCTTCTGCTTTTTAGACAATAGGTGGCCATAGACACTTCAGTGTCATCATCAAAGAATTGGACTAAGAAAAGCCTCTTCAAATCCCTCCAGCTCTGGATTGACCCTGGCTCAAGTCTGCAAAACCACTCAAAAGCCACCCCCTTCAGAGTGCTAATGAATAATCGAGTCATAATAGGGTCATTACCTACTATATGAACGGCCTGCGCTTGAAAGTAATAAATGTGTTGGGTAGAAAAACCATTACCGTCAAATTGTACTAAGTTGAGCGGTTTGAATTTCGATACGGGATTGCATCTCATTCACTTGATAAGGTCTTGACACCCCTAACCCTTTGAAGTTTCCTTGAAATCCTCCCACTTCTGATCTTGTTCTTTCGTACGAGGATTAGATTTAGCTTCAGACGATTTCGAATGAATCTTCATAACTCTTTCCTCATCGTCTTCATCATTGCCATCTTCGTCAACAGGTGAATGTCTTCTACGCCTAGATCCCGAGGCTTTGGAATGAGCCTTCTTCTTCTTCTTTTCCTTCTTCTCCTAGAGTCTCTCCACCATTGCTTCCAGGTGTCTGATAGACTCCTGTTGATGACGAATGGTTGATTTTTGCCCCTCTAGCTATCACGATAGCTCTTCCTCATTCATTTCCTATCATGTGAGCACTTGCTTGTTCACTTTGGTCTGTATTAGAAGACTGAAAAGTAGCAATGACTGAGTTTTTAGGTTCTTCATTGACACCATATGATATACCCACTAGTTTGCGATAATCTAGCGGGATCATTGCTCCAGTACGAGAACGAGTGTGTTGTTAAAGACCCTAGCTCTCAATGAGTGCCTCTCGTAATCCGGTGGATCTTTCAAAATCAGAAGACTCAGAAGTTTCAGCTGAGACTTTGCTTTTACCCTTGCTGGCTATGTTGATCATCACTTCAATGTGTCGATTCTTAGGTGCTTGTTTCTTGAGGCGAAAGCGTCTTCTTCTTGATGATGAGACCATCGGTGGTTCATTTAACCGTTCGAAGACTGAAGGCTTATGAGTTGACTCCCCACATAAACATTAGGAAAGTACTGCAGAAATGAGTTTTTCACAGCAGCAATGAGATTGTATTTGGCTCATGCTGCGCTTGCGTGTGAGATAATCCAGAAGGTCACTAGCTAGACAACCCACAGTCAACCCTGTCATCTTGGCTTTACCCAAGTGAGACCCTTTGAATGATAGAGGTTGACGAACTTGGGTAGACTGACGAACTCCATCATTCTTGTGATGACATTCGTTGGTAAAACGAGCTCGACGCTTGTGCCTTCTTAGTTGGCTCTTATCCTGAGGTTCGTTTTCTTTACGAACGTCGGTATGAACCGCTTGTTGAAACTGCTGAACCTCTTTTTGAGAATGATGTTTGTTGTCAGATCCTACTCGGGTACGAGGGTGAGGTCCGTCATTCAGACGTTCCTCATTCACCTGACCCTCGTCAGACTTATTGACCTTAGGTTGATCAACCCTCAGTCTATAGTGGAAACTGTCTAGTGAGACCAAAGCTCGAGCCCTGCGGCGAGCTTGGTTCTGGCGCTGGCATTGTCGAGTGCTTCTCGACAGCAAACCAGTAGGAACCTTTGCTTCAGCCAGAGCTGAGCGAGGTTCATTATCAAAAGCCATAGTTTGGCTGGTAGAAGCTGAAGTTCGGCTAGGTTGCTTGACAACCTATTTCTTAGCCTGACGGCTAGTTATTGGAGCCTCCTCTTTGAGGGGCTTAGACTTTTCCTCGAGACTAACTTGAGTTGAATCATCAGAATCTACTTGGGCTGAAGTCTCATACGAGACTCGATGACACTTACGTACCTTCGTGGGGCTAGACTTACCAGAGGAGAGGAACTCCTCGTATTTGGACTGGTCAAATTCGATGACTAAGGTCTCACCGTCCGTTCCCATAACAATCTTGTCTGATTGCGCCACCACCATCTCGTCGGAAAGAATAGCTGCTCCTACTATGGTCGCCATCATCTGTAGCGTTAAAAAATTTAAGGATTGATTGATTCTCTTGTTTTAAAAAATTTGGTACGATCACTTGGTACGAAACCCTTACAATCACTCACAATCTCTTAATTACAGAGGAAGAGAAGATTAATTCAACTTCTCTTTTGTTTAAGGTGGGTTCTTGGTGGCGAAAGAATACTTCCCCCGATGCTTGATTCGAGCTTGCCTCCCGTTGACGATCAGACTAAGATCACTAAAGCTTCTCACGTTCGTTGACCGGTTGGAATCAAGGTTCGAACTCCGGATCCGTACAAAGAAACTTTGATATCTAATGCTTCTTGAAGTCCAAGTTTGAAATCTCCAATTAATCAACAACCAACCCTTTTCTCTATAGCCATCGATGGCTATTTATAGGGTTTTAAGCACGTAACTGATGTGCTATAATCATGGGTAGAGAGGCGTAACTGCCTCCTTCGAATCAACGCACGCCATAACGTGCTCCTGAAGATTAGCCTATGTGGCTGACTAAGTCTTCAGAGCCGTTACAGATAAATCCCACGTGGATGACTAACCTCGTCTTTAATTGAAACGGAGTTTGTCAAGTAAGACGAGCCTCAAGGTTCATCTTATCAAGCAAACATTGTAGTAGACTAGTATCTTCCGACAAATTTTGTCTTCACTGACTTCGTCTGACGAACCTTGTTTTTACTAACGAACTTCATCTATGACAGCTGAGTCCAACTACGTAGCAAGTCTTGTAAGTTTCCTTTTACAGAGCCTCATCTTCACTAATGAGTTTTACGTCTAGTAATGAGCTTTGAACCTCGTGTCCAATGACGAGCTTCGAACCCCGTATCCACTAGTGAACCTCGAACCTCATATCCAATGACGAGCTTCGAGTCTCGTAGATCAGTTTCATTCAATAATGAACTTTATCTTTTGATGTTGAGCTCTGCTGCATGGCGACTCTCGTTCTCGAGGTTGATCTTTACTAAACAACGAACTTTGTCTCTGATTGAGAAGGGGTTTGTTCTCCTGACCCTCCTTTTCACATTTCGAATTTTGGCATTTTTGAATGCCTACAGAGATGAATGTGTGCAAATTATGAAGAGGGCTGCTTATGCATACACTTCTCGTTCCTATAACAATGAATGCAACGAGCTACGGAACAAATCAGAGACCACCTATAACGAAATGTTGAGGATGAGTCCAGAAAATTGGGCTAATTGCTATTTTCCTAGAAGATGTTAAAATTTAAATTTATGCAAAATATTAAATGCAAAGCAATTAGATATATGTACATCTATACTTACTATTTATTGATATGCATGTAGATATGGATGGTTGACATCAAACCTAGCAGAGTCATTCAATTCTTGGATCAAAGAAGCTCGTTATTTGCCAATTACCCAAACAATTGATAATATTCGTAAGAAAATGATGAGGATGAGTTTTAAAAGGCGGGAGGTATCCCACAAGTAGACCACAATATTTGTTCCTACTGTGGAAGAGCACCTTATTCATATCAATGAGTAATCACGTTGTCTTTCTGTAACTCTTTCTACTACAGGAAGGTACGAGGTGTATGATTTCCCCACTATTAAAGTAGATTTGAATGACCGTACATGCACTTGTCGTGAATGATAAGTTGTTGAGCTACCTTACAAACATGTGGCGACGATAATTCTACAAAATAAAGACTTTCAGATTATCTACTTCCACAGCACTTACAAACTCGAAACATGTATTTATACACCACAAAAAATTTACATATCACAGTTGGCATCTAACATCTGGGGAACTTAGCTTGAGGATCACGTTTATATTATGAAATTAAAAGATACGTAGATCAAAAGAATAGTAGACTGAATATACAAGTTAGCAACATTTCTAAGAAACTGCATACAACTAAACATTACACTTATAGAAAATATACTTTTAGATAAAAATAGATCAACGATACGAGCTCTATGTCTTGCACAATCCTTTTGGTCAATTAAAATTGGTTGACTGGAAACGAGGCTGAACATGTATGACATCAAGAACACCCTGCAATCCAAGCCACTACAAGTTTAAATGTTTACAATATCAATATAACACTTTTTGCCCACAATATATAATTTCTATGTGTCAGCACATACAAAAAACAACAACATACGAATAAGTCGAATATACTAACCACGTTGTTAAGGTACATCAACACTTATTATCTCATGACAAGATGTAATATCCAAATTCCAAGCATCGGGAATGGTAGATAGCTTCACTCTAAAATCAATAGCATCGGACATGTATCCACGGTGAGAAGAGTAATGATAAAACCTTCTATCCTTTACATATAATACCAACATATGCCAATGAAATGAAGTTAGAAGTGGAGAAATAATCTTATCAAGTTCAATGAAACGTGTAGTCATTATTGGCTTAAACATGCGTTCTACACTGATGGATTATTTTCGTTGATGCATCTCTATAAAAAACAAAGAAAGTTAAGATTTAGTATTTAATATAATATAAGAATAATACTTATAATCTCGGATTGGATTTTTACTTACAGTTACCTATGGACTACATATGTGTATGTCCTTTGCATATTTTGGACACATCTCCATCAACATATTTAGAAGCACAACATAGGAGGCTATAACATGAAATGTACATAATAAAATTATAAAAATTAGTGTTATATACTACATGTGCATTGTGTAAAGCATGAAAAGAACGGGTACTTACGTCGCAACTAATTGCCTCTCCTTTAAGTAATTCCAATGCATCCTTACATATTAACAATGCATCACTAGATGACCACACTAATGTCTCACTACATATGAAAAAACTTAGTACATGTGTTAATGAAAACATATAAAAGTTAAAAAATAGATTATTGAAAATACACTTACGTGGCCATATTTTTGTCTTTCCAAAAGTTATCGAGTAGTTCTCTCTCGTCATCCCTTACTTCCTTCCTTCCCGGATAATTTGATACTCCTTTTCGATTAACAAGCAGGACAAAGGGCGAATGCATAGATGGTCCAGCAAGCTAATATCTCGATAGAACTGTTCTTTTGATAGAAGGGGTTTTACGCATGCCTTCAATCAACACAATATCGCGCGGGCTAAGAACAAAGGCGTCATCATCCAATTCTGTTGAATCCATGCACACTTCATCATTAGTAATATCTCCACCATCATCGTTATCTACATTCAATGTATCAACATCTTCATCACCCCCATCCTCTACATCTCCACCAACCTCCACATCTCCACCAACCTTCGCATCAATATCTCCACCATCCCCCTCCTCATCCTCCTCATTCCCCTCATCATCCCCCGCCTTATCCTCCTCATTCCCCTCATCCTCATCACCGCCATCACTATCATCCCCATCATTCCCGTCATCTGCATCTCCCCCATCACTATCAACATCCTCTTGCTTTTTACAAATATATCCCTCTTCATCTACAATATAAGGTCTAATACCACTTTTTTCATGTATGAACTGATCCAAATTAGCTTCAGTGATTACCTACACGTAAATAACCCAAGTAAAGTTCAATTCAGGGATGAACATTAAATAAAAATCATTTTGTAAAAGTATGGAGCTATTAACTAACATGTAATAAAAATATATATATATATACCTTTCTCTAGAATTTTGTAAGGGCAGATTCAGTGGCAGTGGATGTAGTGGTAGTGGAAGCTTCAGTAATCATGTTTTCAAATTTTAGGGCCCTCGAGTCGTTACTATGCTTCCTAAAATTATCCGGGTCTCTTACTAAATCCTGCATTACATTCCTCTGTAAAGATCTCAGACACTTGTAAAAGCTTAGAATGGGTGGTAGGGATTCAGCTCCTACGCGAAGGCTTAACTTTCCCACAAGCTCATAAAACCAAATCTGTGAAAAAGATAAAAATTTTAGTTCAACAATACACTTGACTAAATGACATAAATATATACAATGGAGAATGATATAAATATATAAAATGTTAACTTACCACCAAAACCGAGGCAAAACCCCTCATATAACCACCTCTAGATCGATTTTCCTCAAACCTCTTAGTGATGGTTTTTTTGGCCTTATTCATCTTAGTACACAACACATTATATACTAATTCAGCCCAATTAAACTCCTTAAGAGTGTCCAATTTCTCAGCATATCTAAATTCAAATAAGGGACAACTCATACTAAATTGAGGGCATAATATAAAGCCTATAATGAAAGCCACGAGCATCTGTAGTAAAAGAGGATCTCTACGCTCGGCTATCTCCTTAATAAGTCCACTCATCCTATCCCCTCTAGCACACACAATCTTCTTTTTACCCTCATCACTTTTCTTCTTTCCTCTTCTAGTACTACGCTTCATATCCTCTTCAATTTCAGCCTTAGTCCTATATGAAAGCATAAGCTTGTAGAATGTACCGCGGTCACGTCTATGAAACCCTGTATCTACTATAAATTCTCCCATCTGAAGACATGTAATTCTCCCAACATCTTCAACACCAAAGGAGATCCATTTTTTTCCAAATTTGAAACTACTTTTTTCAACATCAAATACTTCCAACAAACAATCCACTAGAAGTGGTTGCATTGAAACATTTGGAAAATCTAAGTAGTCATAGAATGGAGTATCTCAAAGGGTTGTCTGTTGATCCTCCAACAATGTAGCAGAAATACGATTTTAAAGAAGGTCCCGGAAGTAGCCAACGTTGGATGGAATTCTCACTAAATTTATATGTACGATTTTCTACAACCAAAGTAAAACATAAGCCAAATTTAGTTGTCTATCAATATTATACATTTTTTTTCTTTATTAAAACAAACTGCAAAGACTGAAAACAAACTGGCTTTGTTGCTACCGGCAAACGATTAGAATGGTATACAAGTGTATTTGCATACAAACACAAAAAATAGTCAGACTTAAATTAATAACAATAAAAAAAACTTCCATATTACTTGGATAACACCAATCAAAAAGAACTTCCTTCTTCACCTTAAACAATGTAACTTACTAAGAAGACAAGGCACAACCTCAAACCCAACCACCATATAACCCGGAGGCAAATCAAACGCAGATTTTGATTTTTCCATAAATCACCTTTGCAGCATCCCCAGTCCCCATAACCCTAGACGCATTGGTCTCCTCATATTTAAGAATCAAAATGGTAAACTTCAAATGGTTAAACAAGTAATAAGCATCATCAAGTGGATAACCGGTTCATCGAAGGAAGTAATCATCCTTCTTGGTGTACCGAATCGCGAGCAAGTCACTACATCAGCTAATCATATACAAGAGATCTTGGTATAAAATACCCAAGTCAAAAAATAAAATGAAAAAAATCCTCATTTACTCACCAGCACGAGAGTTGAGACGGTCGACGGGCGACGGCGAGGTCGACAACAACGACGAATGTGACGGCGGTGGGCAACGGGTGACAACGACGGAGTTGAAAAACAAGACAAAAATCCAAGTTCCCAACACGAGAGTTGAGACGGGTGACGGCAACGTCGACTGCGTCGGTCACGAGAAGGGGGATTTTCGTTTTTTAAATTAGAGCTGGGTTGAAAAGGAGAAAATGAGGAGAGAGAGAGAGAGAGAGAGAGAGAGAGAGAGAGAAGTTTATATGGGGCTAATGAAAGGGGTATTTTGGGGTTTTAACCATGTTTCTGTATAAAGACAAGTGCTTTACTTATTGTATTTTGGAAATTAGGTTTACAGATAAATAAAAAAAGAGAATTGAGCTTAAAGATACAAGTAATAATAATTGAATATAGGTAAAGTTGAGCAAACAAATGTGCATAGAAATAAAAACCCCTAACTTTATCTTCTTGACGCTATGTAATCCCTTCCCCGCAGGGTTCTTTTTCTCTGAAAGATATTTTAGTTACTTCCCCAATTAAATGTGGGGGTTCGGTGAGAACGTTAAAAGTTTGGGGTGTCTTAGGAGAAACCCCAAAGTTCAGGGGAGTTTCTGAAATCGAGTTTCTGAAATCAACTGAACGAGAGGAGAAGATGCAGCATGAGCTTGCTGGAGATGTGTTCTTCACATAAAAGCCCCTCTTACTTTGTAATATTACAATTCGTTTCCGACACTTTTGATCCACAACAGTAGTCGCCACAGAAATCAGAAGATGGCGTTTGTTCTTCTACAGCCTTCGTATGTTCCCTTACAGGGGACTGTACCCAAAAAAGCCCATAAAAGGCCAATTAATGTTATAAATTGCAGTTTCAAGAACTTGGCTGTCGATTTTGGGTCCAAATCTCTCAAGTTTGCGCTCTCGGGCGCTCTGGCTCTCGGAATTGCTCTCTCTGGTAACTTCTCCTGCAATGTTATTGATTTATTATTATTATTATTATTGGTATAATCTGAGTAATATTATTTCATTGGTATTGATTTTCTTAGCGTTTGTATTCGAAAAATGTACTGCGGGTACAAATTTGTTTTCAAATTGGATTACTTGGAAAAATCAAATGTACATTACTTAGTCACATACTTAGAAGCTGATTACTTTGACAGTCAAAAGTGTCTGCTATGTGTTCGATCATTTGCCATTCTCAATAATTTTTAATTTAATTTCATCGTAGTTTAGTTCATTACCACAGCTTTTTTAAGTAATAATACATTTAGTATGTAGTTGATAAATCATGTTACGCTGATGTAATGTTGTTGACTTTTGGTTAAAGAAAAAAAAAAACTGGTTGCCGATAGAGAATGACGTCACCAACTATACATATGGGAATGTGAATAAGGGCCTGTTCGTTTGCCTAAAAAAAGAGGGAAATTAAAGAAAATAAAACCTATTTCTAAGAAAAATAGATTTTTGAATTGTTTGGTTGGCTAAAAAAGGAAGGAAATCAAAGAAATGGAGATGAGATGAGATGAGTTGTCACATTATTATTGGATGATGTGAGTGATTTTTTAAGAAAACTAGTTTTGATGTTGTTTGGTTGGCGAAAAAAATAAGGAAATGAATTATAAGAAACCTATTTCCTGTAGTTTGTTGTTTTCTTTTGTTTGGTTCATTCTTAAAAATAAGAAATGAAATGAGATGAGATGAGTTGTCATTGTATTATTGGGTGGTGTGACCCACACTTAAGAAAAGTGTTTTCACAACTTTTTGGGATGAAAACAAAGAAATGAAATGTTAATGAGATGAGGTGAATTGTTATAATATTTTATTGGATGATATGAGTGATTTGAAATGATGAGAAGAGATGAGTTGAGTGATGTTTGGATGAAAATAATATTTTATTAGATGTGATGGATGAGTTTTTGGATAAAAATAATATTTTATTAGATATGATGGATGAGTGGTTAGATGAAAATAATATTTTATTAGATGATGTGGATGAGTTGTTGGATGAAAATAATATTTTATTAGATGTTGTGGATGAGTTTTTGGATAAAAATAATATTTTATTAGATATGATGGATGAGTGGTTAGATGAAAATAATATTTTATTAGATGATATGGATGAGTTGTTGGATGAAAATAATATTTTATTGGATGTTGTGGGTGAGTTTTAGAGATGGAAATGGAGGAAATAGTAGTTTTTGAGATTTTCATCTTTTCCATTTCCATTTCTTGGTTTTTAGGAAATAAACGAACAGGCCCTAAGTTAACACTTTATATATTAACAATTCCAGAAACATAGATAGAAGATGAAGGCACTAGAATAGTTATATTCCTGACATGGAGCAACAAGAAGAGAAAGGGTGAGTTCAAACTGCATTAGAGTATAGGAAATAGCTTGAGTTTCAACTAACACCGTTGGGGGGATGAGATGATCCAGAGTTTCAACTAGCTCTATTCTCCGTGTTTCATTCAAGATATGACAGAGTCTTGATTTCTACCATCGGTTTACATTTCCAGCACAAGCAGATGCAAGGATATGTGTACTTGTCCAAGAAAATGTGATGTATAACTTTCTGAGGGGAAGATGTATCCTAATCCATTACCATAAAACTTCGTCAAATCTCCACAAGATGGTTAAATGGGAGGATTGTGATATAAGGACATCAACTGCGTAGATGTATTGAAGCTTTGATCTCGTTGATGAGACGTTGTAGTCTATCAGGGCATCTTTATGCTAAACATTTGGGTAACGCATGGCAATTAGCTTTCATACCATTTAACACACGGCCATTTCACTATTCAAGTATAGCAGGTGCTATTTCCTATCACCATAGGCTTACACCAAGGATCAACACTAAAACCGTGACTTTTCATAAATAGTTACTTGTGAACTTACTTGACATTTTTGACATGAAGGCTCGTGGTTGTTTATTGTTTCCTGATGATATTATATTAGTTTTTAAGATAGGAAGGATAATTTTCAAAATGTAACTGTTGTAAGATGGCCTAAATAATCTCTGTTCAAAGTTTCCTAATGACAGCCATGATCTGCTGTGAAGTATATTCCCCACAGTAAGCACATGGTTTATTTTTTGTTTCATTTATTGTTGGTTTTTATATGGAAACCACCTTTAAAATAGGGGCGTAATACAGAAACCACATTTATTATTTAGTTTATACAGGAACAACATTTAAAGTATATTTTGTTTCAATCAACCACCAAAACTCATTTCCTATTGACTTTTTTAATCAAAATTCCTATAATACCCCTCTTTTCACACACACTCTCCCCTCTCTCTCCTCTCTCTTTCTCCCCCCTCTCTCTCTAGGGCCCATAGATCTCGGCGGGTGGCGCAAGCGGGGTGTTGTAGTTGCCCATGACGGATCCCGGCAAGTTCACGACGAGATTGGAGGTGGCACCGCAGAGAGAGAGAGAGAGAGAGAGAGAGAGAGAGAGAGAGAGAGAGAGGAGAATCGACATGATCTATTGTCGACCATGCAGCACCCCCACCCGCGCTGTCGCATGCTCGTTGAGATCTGTGGGCCCCAGTTTGACGCTGAGATCTGTGGGCTCCAGAGAGATGAGATAGAGAGGAGAGAGAGAGAGAAGAGGGGTATCAAAGTAATTTTGATAAAAAATAAACAAGAAATGGATTTTTGGTGGTCGATTGAAACGAAATATACTTTAAAGGTTGGTCCGGTATAAATTATAACAATAAAGATGGTTCCTGTATTACACTTCTATTTTAAAGGTGGTTTCCATATAAAACCCTTTTATAGTTATCACACGCATTATCATAGTATAAGGTATGGTTGGCATGCTTGTTTGAGTTTAGAGTGTTCCTCAGAGTTCTTTTAATGTAAATGTGTAGGACTTGAAGCAGTTGATGCTAAAGTCGGGGTTAATAAGCCAGAATTGCTTCCTAAAGAATTTAGTCCCGTAATTGATGTAGCTGGGTTTCTTTCTGCAGGCCAGGTGTGAATAGTTCTCTTAGTTTTACTTTTACATATTTTTGTACTTACATGACAATGTTAACGTACTTCATCAGAGCATTTTTTAGATTCTCTCCTGGGGCTAAATGCACTTTAGACCCCTGTAGTGTCATGGATTGAACTTACTACCCCTATACTTTCATTGTTTCAGATAGACCCTTTGGGTTTTTTTGACTCTTTTACCCTATGATAGAGTCACTAATTTCACCAAGGGGCAATATCTGCCAAAATTTCATCAAGGGTAAAGAGTCAAAAAAATAACATGAGTTATCTACAACAATAAAACTACAGGGGTAGTAAGTGCAAAGTGCAAACCATTGATACGATTATTATTATTATCATTATGATTTTTTACTTTTCTTTTTATTTATTTATTTATTTATGTTATTTTTATTTTTATTTAAGTAACCAGGGCAAAGTGCCCATTAACCTTATTTCCCCTAAAGAATAGTAAAAGATGTAGTTATTCTAGAAAGAATAAAATTGAAAAACTGAGAGAAGCAAAATAGTAGGGTTGGATATTAATTTCAACGTTTAGCAACGTATGGTGTTATCTGTGGCTCTCTATCTTGTGCCATCTAGAGGCGCATACAATTCTTTGAGAAGCATGCATGTTGAGTTATTGAATTTAATGTTCTTTTTCTTTAATGGTTTTCACTCTGATCGCCAATTTGTCCAATTCCTAGAGATATTCTCAATTCATCAAATAGTATCCTTAAAAAGTTGTCGTTGGTTCCTGAAGATACAGATTTAAACTTCACAACATCTGTCTAAATTTTTAACACTACCTCTGAATGTTTATTTATAATTTTAGTTTACTGTGAAGCATTCTAGAGATTATTTCTTAATGCGTCAGATAGTGTCCTTAAAAAGTCTAGCATCTTTAGTTGTTTGGAAGATTCAGGTCTGAAATTCAACTATCTCAATATCTAACTCTCATTTGATGGATATTTTTCTATAACCAACTCATTCTTCAGTATTAAGGAATTATCATTAGGATACTCTCACATAACGTGTTCTGTAATGCACGGAGCAAGAATGAGCTCAAAAGGACAAAGGTCATACTGTGAAGCAAATAAAAAGATTAAATGTTTAAGGAATTACTCTTGTAGTTGTAAGTTTTTTTCATGTCCTTTTTTTCCTCCCTTTTTTGCTTTCTATATTACTACTATATGGCATTGTGGCTTTCCATTAATACTATTTTCTTCAGCACAATAAACAACAATGTATATCCTCCTCGTTGATTTCCCCTTATATAACATCCAATTGCTGACATATTGTTGATTCTTATAGGAAAACCGACTTCGTCAAGAAATTGATGATCTTGAAAAGGATACTGGATTTAAATTGAGATTACTTGCACAGAATTATCCCGATACGCCTGGTATGACTAAAAGCCTGATATTTTCATGTACTATCATTTTTTTATCAGGATACTTTAGGGTGTTCTTTCCTCCATGTCCTCAACCTGGCATTTAATTGAAATCTGAGAAAATTTGTTTACCTGCTTTCTCTACCAGTGTTTTGTCATGTGTTTTTTCAATTAGTATTCCTAATTTATCATTTCTATCTCTATTTTTTACCAACTTTTTTCATTTCTTGCAGGGTTAGCTATCAAAGACTTCTGGCAAGTGGATGACCGAACTATTGTTTTCGTTGCAGATCCAACCTTTGGTAAGAACATAAGGCAAAATGTTCACTCTACTATTATTCCTAATTAATATAATGATTTGGTTGGACTAGGCAATACCTTGACCTAGTAAGTAATGTTCTGAAAAAGTTGCACATTAATTGTTCAGAACTCATTTATACCCAATAAAACCAATTACTCGTTGCATTGTGAGAGTGGTTCTCATTAATTACCTGATACAAATTTTATGATCTGCTATTAGAACGGAAAGTTTGAATTTATAAGCACAGTACCTATGTTGCTAAAATGACAGTACTTTTAACACATATTTGATTATATTTCTGTTGTGCATAATCTTCTTAATGTTCTACATCTAGTTTTTCTAGATATCTCTTCATGAATTTGGGTTTTACTTTTTTGGCAGGTAATATCTTGAATTTCAATGTTGGTGAATTGGTGGATTTAGACATTCCTCGAAGTTTTTGGAGTCGTCTAGCTGGAAAATACGGGAATATGTTTTACTGGAAAGAAAAGGTGCATTTCTACAAGGTTCCTCTTTCTTCAAATTTTAATATATTGCAATAAGTTACAATTGTATTTGTGGCCGGTAATTACTTCACAGAGAACATAGGCTAACTCAGAACTGGCTCGTGTTTAAAAAAAAAAAAAATCTTATCCCACCTCTTTGTAGATTGATCACCTTTGTAATCCCTAGTCGATCTTAGTTACCAAATATCGACATTAGAATAAATTTACTTTGGACCTTTTGACTTTGTAATGGTTGGAGATGCTCAAATTATTGTGAAGAGTGACATGATTCAAGCTTTAACGAGTCTTATGGGAGCTTTTGTTTCTCTATTAGATTTCGGTAATATTGTACAATAGTGCATTAAAAATGCTCCATCTTTTATCATGTATGATACTGATATATAAATATATCCTTGGTTGTCACAGGGAGAAGATGTATCCATTGAAGCTGCTGTAATGGCAATATCAAATTGTTTGAGAGAACCTGTGGGTCCAAATAACTGCTCCGATGTCAAGTAAACCATCATCATTTTAAACTTTGTATATGATGTGACTATAATGTTTGTGATACTAAAGCAACCTTGAACATCTGTTATAATTGCTATATATCGTGATCACGCTTGAAAAATCAAAAAGATTATCAACTTTTTTTATAGTATTTATCTCCTATTTTTGCTGTGCTTGGCTCTTTAGCTAACATGTTATCCATACAAGTAGTGTTTGTGTTGAAAACCTCTGTAGGAAGGAATTTGTCAGAATTGGAATTGGGAAATGCAACATAGTTAAAGTTCTCCATATAGAGTGATTATAACTGTACATAAGTAATAACACTACTATTGTACTATTACACACAAAAAAAGGGATTTTTAAAAAAAAATTGCAAAGAGAAATTATGAGTTCTTATTAGGGTGCAAACGGTCTACATACGGCTGGGACGGCTGAGATGTAATACTTACCATATCAATATCAGCTTGCCAATCACGAATACGATATGGATACAGATATGCCTTGGTAAGGAAAACTCATATTCATATCCGCTAAAATCGGATATTTATACTGATATACATGTGGCTATATATGCGGGTATACATGAGGATACAAAACGGGTATGAGAAAATATAATAAATAAATAAATATATATATATATATATATATATGTGTTCTATAGACCCCACTTTTTTGTGTTTAGTAGTACGAGAGTAATACAACAAGTTAGTATTTTCCAAGATAAACTAGACGGATAAAAATATTATAAAAAAACCTCTATTATACTGTACGGTAATTATGGAGAAGAAGCAAGATTCCACTAATTTATGATTTTATCTAATATTTTTCTTCTTCCTAGAATCCGAATATGTTTTCCTTAAGGGCATCTTTCATATTTTGAATTCATCCTTCAAATCCTTGAAATTGCTTCCAGACCCTTTAATTTTTAAGTTATTTTGAAATTAGTCTCTCAAATCAATAGTGGAATTAGCAATTAGAGGGGCTAATTAGAAACAACTTATGAGAATTAGGGTATCTAATAGAAGTTTTGGTGATTTGAGAGACTGGTTTCCCTCTAATTTGCTAATTCTACTCTTAATTGAGGGGACTAATTTGAAAATAATAAGTTAATAATTGGGGGACCTAATAACAATCTCAATGATTAGAGGGACTAAGCAAGATATGAAGGGATTAAAGGGCTAATCCCATCGAAAAAGCCGTCTGCTTATAACGCCACTATGCCATATATGCAAAAGATTCTCTACACGAGTCTGGGCTCATATAAATTTAAGGCCTTAGCCCAATAATAGTAATGGTCTGAGGCCGTAATTTAAAGCCGATGTTGTTCTATTGGAAGGAGTGCATTCAGTTGCAGAAATTTGAAGAAAAAACATGTCATGATGATAATCATGAACATCATCCGGTCATGCTGCATGGAGATGTCCTGGATTCTAAATGCCTATCCTACCATAAATATGATGCAAATGCGAAATTCATATACGAGTAGAATGAAAAAGTATAGTCTCGTTATATATA